>CAJPEX010005303.1:0-16966 GCA_905338405.1 Notodromas monacha | reverse complement strand
AAATATTTTATAGAAATCTGAAGTATTTTATTTTTGGGATAACAGTATATTTTCTCACAATTGTGTGCCCAAGAGCACAACGAATGAGAAAGCATGAACCAAAAATCAATTCCCAAATCAGGAAAAATTCCAATGCATCTTTTTCTGACATCAAAGGGGTAAATTTGCTGAAAAATATGAAAAAAATCTTTGATGGGTGACTCGGCATGTGTGCAAAGAATACCAACTTTGCCACAGGCCAGAAAGCAGGATGCTGTCATCCAAGGTTTTTAGAAAACACTTGAAATAAAAACCCCAGTCAAGTTAAATGTAGAAGGACCAGCAAGAACAAAATCATACTAAAGATTTTTGGGATGGGGTAACCAGTATTTTTGATAGCAGGAAAAAAACTTGCACAAAGAAATGATTGACAATATCATTCTTGACCATAGCGTTAGTGCAGCAAAGTCAGGATATCTTTGAAAAATATTGAGCCAATGAGCATTGCAACTTAAAAGAATTTTATTTTGTACCAAGGCATAAGGTGGGAAAAATACTTTTTTCAAATCCTGTAAAACAGTTTTCCTTGTCCATCTGCCAAAATATCTCCAGTGGGTGGCATTTTTCCCATTTTATTATCATTCCTACATTGTAACAAAGAATAAGCACTACTAGCAATTTTTGAAAGGATCTGCCCTTCCCAGTTTTTCCAAACTTAGGCCTTCTCAAGTCAGGCACATTTCCATGACTTTGAGTGAAAACAAAATGTGCCTGCGGGCCAAACAACGCAGACTTTTCTGCATCATGAAAAGGATGAGGCTGTTATAATCTGAGGGTCAACCCTTGTATCGCGTAGTCAGAAAATTTTTGCAAATTTGGTTCCATGAGCACCTCAAATTTTAAAAATTGAATTTTCAACCAAGGCCTAAGTCATAAAAAAGTTCAATATTTTCACATAATCCTGAAGAAAATTGTACAGAGAAAAATCCTCCCTGATTGACATTTTTTTATTGCATTCCTAGCATACAAAACCTTGTGGATTTTTTGAGATAATACAATTTTCTCTAGCAACATTTTTCCTGACTTAGGCCTTCCCAGCCTGGGGGCATTTCAGCGACCTTTGGTCAATCTGAAATTCCCCCCCCCCCCTCAAAATCCCAACTTTGCATCAGGATGGCCAGGATACCTCTGATGTTCAAGGATTGAAGTAAATTACTGGAAAAATGAGTCGCCATTTGACTCAATGATGTTGAACTTCAAGGCAAAGGTGCAGTCACCCAAATTATAATTCACTTTCTTCAGTTCCCTCTGAAAACCAACATGCAAAATTTATGGGCCATCTTCTTCTTGGGTTCCTGAATAATAGCCGAATGGCATCCAGAAATCTGAGTTACAAATGCTTCTGTGGAATATGTTTCACGGTTGTTGTGGTCTTTTTCCTGTAAATTGTTCTTACCAGAAATTCAGAGGGAGACTACACGAAAATTACTCGACCGACTGAGGCTGAAGGTAGCAAGGTTCGTTTGCAGCTCACCTGTACATTGTATGTGAAAGATCATCCTTGCTCCTGAAAAGCCAAAAACCTAATTGAATTGAGTGGTGGGCTTTTGGAGAACAGACCTTGCGTAGCAAATGTATTACGCACACTCTCTGTCGCTGTATTGCCGTATAGTGAAGAGGAATTTGATGAGTTTCCGACGATGGATTTGTCGAGTTTTTTTGTTCTTCTTTCACTATGCAGTCTGGGTGTAAGCTCAAAATATCCATTAGAACCTTAGAGGCAATCTCAGATGCACTTTTCATATTCTGTATATAGCGAGGGGAAGGAGGGACCCTCGTCAGAATCCTTGTCCCACCAACGGACATCCGGAAGCTGCCACCAAGTAGGCAGAGGTGTGTCTTCTGCTTCCGCTAATTTGATCACAGGGCTCAAAGGAGCTCTAAATAAAGAGCTGAATGGGCCACATGCCCCAGACAAGCAGACATCGTCCCATTGCTCTGATGTATCCCTCGAACGCAAGTGTATCTTTTATTTGATCGATATTTATTCATCGCCGCGGGGCGTCCCCGAATTTTTATTCTCACCTCTACGGGTCGCATCTTCAAAACAAAAGAAAAACCAGTGTTTATATACAGTATTCTCCAATTTCTCTGCGTCAAATTTCCTCACAATAAGCTCTCCTATGATGAAGGAGATAAAAAGTCATCCAGAAAGGAGAATGATTGAAAAAATGCATTCTGCTGAATTTCCTTGAGATCATCGAAGAATGTTGGATTTTTCCGAGAGCAACAGTCTTTCACCGACTTGCATGTCATTTTTTCTTCGTCTTATGAACGGTTCAAGTTTTCAAATGCCAGATTCCTACTGATGTGCGAGCCCATCATTTGGATGTTTTCATTTCTCTAGATGGAACGTTTTAATCAACGTGAAACATGTGTTACATCATTATTCCTGATGTTCAGCCCATTTGAATGAATTAATCTGTCTTTCCTTGAAATGTCCTGGATTTCCGAAATGTAATACGAATAAGCATCACCGAAATGTGAAACCCAAAACTAGATTACCTAAACCAGGGTTTCAGCTATTGTTCAGTGGAAGGTCAGAAACTGCGTCGGAGTGCATGAACCCCCTGCCCGCCCAAAAAACCGGGGGCACGAAAAAATTCCTCAATGTCAGAGAAGCTTTGACATGCCGACCTCGGGAAGAAGGGATAAAGAAATAGGAATCGTCAAGCATTGAGGACTTTCACTTTCAGTTCGACCCCAGGAGTATACAATGTGGCGTACGGAAGATGAAGCAGAAAGAAAACCGCTCGAGAGACTTAAGTCGTCGGGGGAATGCTGACCAACACTTTTTTCAACAACCAGGGCCAGAAACCCCCAGAGTTAAAAAACTTCTTCATTCCTGCTGAAACAACCAGTAGGAAATCGGGTCAATTCATCAGTATTTTAGATACATATTATCGCAAAATTCGGCTGCACTCCTCGCCTCCACATTTTTTCACCACTTTTAATTTTTTGCAAAAACTTCAACAATGAGAGATTTATGAATGTAAAAAAAAACGATGTAGACTGTGCTCGTATTACAGTACTGTGAATTAAAACCTTCAGATCTCTTCATGGGGTACTGTATTTTGGAATTTTTTCCAAAAACAATTTAATTTTTAGATTCCCTCATCCTTATGAGGGCAAAAATTTGTGGTAAGACAAAATAACAAAAAAAATTTGCAAGGTATTCCTCCGGAATTTTTTTCCCGATCTCCATTTTTATCATCATTCCTGAATCAACTCCAACAGTTGTTTTGTATAGCAGTAATTTTTAATGCCCCATAAATGTATGAACAATTTTACTTGAGAGCTAGCTTGAATTATGCTGGGGAAAGAATTACTCTGCTTCACATCCAGTAGGAGAGCTTCCACATAAGGGAACCAGCAGACAAATTTAAATAATTTGTTTTATTTGTAGAAAAATAGTGAAATTAAAAGTAGCAGAAGGAAATTTTATTATCAAATGCATGTTTCAATTTGTATCTAAATACATACAATACAATGGGGACAGTGCTATAGCAAAAATAGCTGTTTTGCTGTAAGTCAAATCCAATCTAAAAATGGCCTATCCTGAAAGAAAGGCTCAATTTTAGTGCAAAATGTAATGCAGTTGAACCTTGATAACTCACAACTCTCTATGCTGGGCCTATTTTTGTGGCGCAGCCTATGTAATTTTTCACAATCAGTGTACAGAATTTCACAATCTTGTGCATTTATTTTCATGACACAAATTCATTTTTACAGGCTGTTCCATGTCTATTTTTAAGTCACAGACCTAAATAATTTGTTAAAAGCTGTGCCATGCAGAATTTCTCCATTTTATACCTGTGTGCCATGTTAACTTGCATGGGCACAGCACGGAGGGCGCGAACTTGCAAGCCAAAAGTGTGTCCCCAAAATGAGGATGACACTTTTGGCACGCAAATTCTCGTGAAAACTTGGGCCCTGCCCCAGACAAAGGACTCCCGGCGGACCCTTTCTTGGGGTGGGATTGCCCTTTTTTTTGGCTGCATGAACTGCAGGATTACCTGCATGCACTCGTCCGCGGTACGGGGTGGTAAGGGGCAGGAAGGAAGGGAGAGCCTGAAAATTAAAAAAATGCTGCGAACACCGGACGGCAAGCAACTTTATAATAGTAGATACATTACGCAATGCTTCCAAGCAACACTTCACTGGATTTCTAGACGTTCGTCGTTATTCAACTAACGAATCAAAATTTATAAACTATCGCTTAAGAAATGTAGCCCCTCTTCTATTAAGCTCTGAAACCCTCGAAGAATGATTATTGCAAACCATCTAAAACTAAAATACTTGCCGAATTGATCGATTTGCCTTGTGATAAAATGCTGTACTGTATTCTAAGTACTGTAGTTTATTGATTGGGGTTTTCGTTGTTTTGCAGCAAGTGTTCCCAAATAATTATGAACATATATACTTGTACAAATCTTTCTTCAACCACTCCTATTGAAGCCCACTTTCATTTCAACTCACCAAGTAACACATTAATTGAAGCTTTTCCAATAACGGGAGAGAAAATCGCAGAAAACTGCTCCAATTTCTTTACATGGCTGAACTTCAAATGTGTATGTTTACCGAACGACCATCACGGATTATTCAAGTTATTTGTTGCATGAGGCACCATGTATTATGCGTACAGTATTCTGAAAAGAGATGAATTCCGGAGAACATGGAAATAACTCATAAATAGAGAAAACTGCGGTCATGACCGTTGGAAATGATAATGTTCTCGGAAACAAATCTCTGGTGTCATGAGCTCGCTGTGAATAAACTTTTGCATGCGATTCAGCTGTAAGCATGGAACTGCAGGCATTATACCTGCAATGAAAACAAGCTGACGACGACATCAAGCATTCTAACCCCGGGTTCCGCTTGGTCGAGTGCTCAGTTTTACGACCGCTTCGAACATTACACACGTGAGCAGCGTCTCTTCCCTTCATCACAAGGAACAATTGGTGGTTTTCAGAGAACATCCTTTTCCAGTGAAACGTTGCTGAGTTAATCGGACCGGTTATCCCTTCTCGTCCTTTGAAGGTGCCGTCGCGGTTATTATTATTTTTTATTGCCGTACTTTTAAGCTATAAGTCAAGCCGGTTTCGGACACACCTGCTGGTACTATCCATGAACGTAAATCGTGATCACCAGAAAGAAAAAAAGACTCATGCATGTCTTGGCGATGATGCGTTTAGATCTGCATGATATAAAAATGGATATTCATACCGCAAGAGCCCTGTCTTCGACTATCCAGGCCAGCAACATTTTGTAATTACATGGGATGCGAAGCGGCCTACGTCATTTCAAATGCTACCGCTTTCTTTCCCTTGGATAGACTCGCATGTTTAATTTCATGCGATAAATTCGAGATCAGCAAAGTAAGTACAGAAACAAAAATACAGTGCATTATCAAAGCAACAACACTGTACTGCATATGATATCACTCTCGTGAGAAGTAACAGAATCAAATTACAGTACTCATATTTGGCTTCAACTGAAAATTTTATGCTGATGGCTCCTGTGAAATATGCTCCCCTTTGAGTTTTTCTCAATTCTGAAATATGATTTCGGTTCATCCATTAATAATTTTTCAACCTAGAGAAGTTTTTTAAGTTTTGAATAATCCATGCTATTTGTGAACGAAAAGACGGAAACACACAATTGAGATATACAATACATCAAACCCCTATAGTAACCTACCTGATTTACTGATGGAGGCCTTTTTCCGAGTATCAGCAATCACAGATGATTGCAAACAAAACAAAACATGTCACGATGACCTGGAATAAGCGTCAAAATTGTCATTAAAATCTCAAAAAAGCAATACAATTGCTAGATTCCATCAAATTGAAAATATTTCACATGGAAGAAACCTTATCCGAGGTGATTAGTTCAGCCAGTGACTCATGCTGTAAATACTCCATCGTGTAAAATATTAGTAAATTAGCTAATCGAATTCATGATTCACCAAAGCTTAATCCATACGAATTGTACGTATACAATTTTATTGTAGTAGAAGACTAGCAGTAGAAGATTAGAAGGTCTAATGGAAGAACAAAACGAGCTCGCACTGTTTGAATAATGTGTCACATTTTTCAGGGTGAATGCCGTCTTTTTTCATTTTTTTTTCTTGTCGACTTAACCAGAAGTGCGGTATTTTCAAATTATTAGTACAGTGCAGCAGAGATCTGAATGGCTGGCTCAGGATGATCAGCTCGTATTTTGGACAAAGCCCCATCTAGAGATATGTTTTAACAATGTTCTGACAATTTATTTTTTTTAATGCTGCACGATATTTCGAAGATATTTTTATACGAATTAAAACTCTGTCATCTTATATTCTTTGAGTGTACCCTGACATTCACACAATACTTGACTTGGCGTACATTCCATGTGACTTGCCTATCCTGTTATATCGCGTTAAGATACAGAATGTATTGCGGTCATGCGCATCCGGTTTACTTTTCCTCGTGCTGGTTCATGACCGGTCATTTACCTCTGTATTCACGAATTGATAAAAGGATGCCCGAGCATACCTTCGATATTCATTGTCTGTCGAGATCTTGTGGATGTTGTTGCTGGACGAAATATACTCTAACACTTTTTGGTAACCGAGAAGTCTTTTACTTCAGAACCCGGCATACAGAGTTAAAGCTTCTCGACAAAAGATTATCCTAGTCGGAAATTGAACTGAGTTTGGGTTGGATTGCGAAGAGACGTCAACGCGATTGACTGTAGATTTTAGCTTGATTCGGGCTACATAGGATAACAAAATTGGCGCAACCGCATTCTCTCTTTTTACCCCGGGTGAGTGCTCAGCTAAGCAAGAAAGTGCAAAAAGAAAAAGTAATTTCTAATCGAAAAAGCACAACCAAGTGATCTTAGTTGACACTCCAGACGACCGCCAACACTCGCGAAAAGTGTTGTAGAAAACGGCGTACTGTCACTGAAGTGAAAAGTGCCAAAACGTGTGCGTGTTCTCTTTAGAATGGCTACCGGAGTTAACGTTTCAAAACTTGACATGTCTCACGTGATGGATGTAAATGACATTGTCGACCAAAAGTTACTTGATTTGACCCCACGCGAACAGGCTGAAGTAGCTAGGCGACGACTAAGAGAGTGCGAGGAGGAAGTGGCAAAAATCAATGCAGAATTAGCTAAAACTGACCCTGCCCCCACACCCGAAGCGAGAACAGCGTTGCGAAGAACATTAGACGGCCTTCAGGCGCCAGATGGTCCTCTGGCAACGTCCAGGAGTATATTGGAGAGTCTTGAACCTAATCTTGTGGAGATCAATCTCCATGAGAAGGCTATCAATGACACCCAATTACTTCTTTTTTCTAAGCAATTGAAAGAAGAATTAAGGATTAAGAGTAAAAATCTCACTGAAGGTTTGGGTGTAAGGCAAGCCCTTCTGAATCAGGACCTTCTGGTCGACCAAATTACAGAGCCTACAGCGGACGAAGTGGTCTTTTACAACGTAGAACATCTAAAGAAAACCCGTGTCGTGAGCACAACAAACCAACAGGCCTCAATGGCAATGAATCAAATCCCGTCGTTTGATGGAGTCCTCTTACTTGGCAAGAGTGGTGGGCGACGTTTCAAACGGCCCTATATGACAGCGTCCATTCAGACGAAAGTATTCGTTCCAACTTACTTAGTAAATTGAAAGGGGAAGCGCAGATATACGTAACATCAATCCAAGGGCTAACTTCCGCCCATTATAGAGTCATTGTAAAAGCTCTACAAGATGCTTATGTCCGATATGTCATCTCAAAATTAATGAGAGATTTGAAGAATATGCGCCAGAATCCCAACGAACAAGTTCAAACTTTTGGAGCTTGGGTTCGACGAGCCGGAAACTTCTTGTTAGGAGACGCCCCTAGTCAATTAAAAGTAATTCGACGTGAGAACCAACCCGCAGCCTTGCTTCCAAATCCTTTCTTTGTTAAGGAGAGCTGGGAATACAACGGGAAGAAATCATTTTTAGAAGGATTCTTGGTCACTACGTTCATGGACGATCTTATACCTGAATTGGGGAACGCCATTCGAATCACTTTTGACAATTTTGAGGCCGCGATCCAACATGCGATTTCGGTAGAAGATCGGGAGCAAGACATTCAGGCATCGCGACAAGGCTCCTCTCTCCACCAAATTTCTTACCAACGCCCAAAGACCCCTCCAGTGTATAGTGGACAGGGTAACTCTGACATTCGCGCTGCTACTTTGTGCTATAATTGTGGCCAAAAGGGTCACTTTCGCAGTGAGTGCTGCGCGTTGTCTAAGGAAACCACCAAACAAGTGCCTAGAAAGTTCGTCTATATCGCGCCCGAAAAAGACGGTCGCGCGCTGCAATTGTCCCAAGGGAACGCGAGAGGTTGCTCGTCTATGCGCGGAAATACGCGTGGTCGTGGTCGTGGTCAAGGCAGGAAAGTTGTGAATTTTGTGGAAGAAGTAACCGCGGAGGAAGAATACGAAGGAGACGAGAATTACGACGAGCTCAAGGACGAACTCTTGCCCGAAGGATACCTCAACGAAACCTACTCGGGAAATGAGTATTAACCGGCACTTCGACTTCTTCCTCGGTGAAGCTGCCGGTCGTTATCATCGCCACCAATGTCACGCTTTTCCCAGCTAAGTTTCTCATCGACTCTGGATCTGAAATCTCTCTTCTCTCTCCGTCTGAACTAAAACCTGAAATAACTCCTATGTTCTCTGACATTACTATTGCTACGTTAGAAGGAAGACAAATGCCTGTAGCAGGCACGCTAAATGTGAAGTTGTATAGTAATTCTGCATATTTGGCAACTGTCCGTTTTGTTTTGTTTGACATTCGCGGGCAGGAATTCAAAGGCATTATTGGGTCAGATTTACTAAAACAATTAAAAGCTACTATTTTCTTTCCGGAAAGATGTCTGCAGCTCAAGACAGAGAGGTTAAGGTTTTTTACCGAGACATCACAAAGAAGGAAAATAAGAAGCTCATTGACTAACAAGCCATCAGTGCCTGAACCCCCTTTTAGGCTTTATCTCACTTCTGCAACAGTCATCCCAAAACGATCCCAGAAATTAGTGTTCGTAAAACCCTCGGAAAAATCTGAGAAAAGAATTCAAGATCAAACAATATACGTCCCCAATAGTATATACAGCAATATTGTAATTGCTAGAAGTATATCGCGAAAACATTTTGGCGCATACCCCATCTTGTGTCTGAACATCGGGGACGAAGACGTTAGCTTGACACCCAAAACCACTCTAGCCACTGCAAGTGTCAATGATTTTGAGATACAAAAAGACGAACCTAAGCTAGTGGTCCATACAAAAGCCACGCCGATGACTGATGCAAAGAGAAAAACCCTGGAAAGGATCCATGGCAAGTTGGAGGAAAAGGATCTTTCCCAACTAATAGACGAAAATATTAAACTTTCGGAATGTCCCGATAAACTAATCCCAGCCTTACGGTCCTTACTTAAAAGGTTTAACAACGTATTGGCTAAGAAATTGGACCATTTGGGGCTATGTCCATTTTACGAAGCGGATATACCCCTTGATACTAATCAACCCATATTTACTCGCCAATACCCATTACCTCATGCTATGAGACCCGAGGTCAGCAATTACACCGACGACCTCCTGAGCCATGAGATTATCCAACCATCAAAGTCACCTTACAACAGCCCTACGCTGATGGTGCAAAAGAAAGACGGAGGTTGGCGTATGGTTGTTGATTTTAGACGACTAAACGATCATGTAATTACTGACGCTCACCCTCTGCCTCGTATTAATCAGATATTCGAGGAGTTGGGAAGTTCTAAGTATTTTACTGCATTGGATTTATTGCATGGGTTCTACAATGTTAAAATTCGTGAGGAAGATCGATGGAAAACAGCGTTCTCGACCCCAATGGGCCACTACGAATTCATCCAACTGCCCATGGGACTAAAAAATAGCCCATCGATTTTTCAATGATTAATGCATTTAGTGTTAGACGGTTGTCTTGGGACATATGCGTACATTTACGTAGATGATATAGTTATTTACTCCAAGACAGCTGATCAGCATTTGACTCATTTATCGGATATACTAACTCAATTGGACGGTGCTGGACTAAAAGTCAAATTTTCTAAGTGTCAGCTTTTCAGGACCCAGATAGAGTACCTAGGATTCCTCATCAGCGAAGCCTGTATCCGAGTTAACCCCGCCAAAATAGAAGCTATACAGAACTTCCCTATACCAAAGGAGGTTAAGGGTGTGCAAGCCTTCCTAGGCTTAGTCGGCTATTTCCGGTCGTACATCCAGAATTTTGCTGTGAAGGCAAAACCACTGTACCTTCTCTTGAAGAAGGATGTCCCTTTCATCTGGACAAAGGAACAGCAAGAGGCAGTGGAATGCTTAAAGAAATGTCTTCTAACGGCACCCATTCTCTCCTTCCCGGATTTTAATCTAGAATTTATTCTTACTACTGACGCTTCTGCTATCGCAGTAGGAGCAATACTGACTCAAAAACCCGGAAAGAAGTCTTGATAGGATGCGCTAGTAGAACTTTTAATGATGCTGAATCGAGGTACCCGAATACGGACAGGGAATTGTTAGCTGTTTATTATGGCGTGTCCCAATTTAGGTCATATCTATGGGGTCATCCATTCACTATCCGAACGAACCATATTGCTATTCCCTATCTCAGTCGACAACGCCAGAGTGATAGCCGCAGGGCAATAGCCTGGTTCATGGCCTTGAATGAATACCAATACAAAGTCGAGTATAGGAAAGGCCTCGCGATACCTCATGCCGATGCCCTCAGTCGATTCCCTCAGGAGCCAAGAAAGAACAAACTATGCGCATATCTTTCTCCCTCATTACTGGAAACAAACCTGATTCCATACATATCTCGCGGTCTCCTTCAACGGGCAACAACATTTGTAAAAAACAAACTACCTCTTGGAGCTGAATTTTCAACTATAGATGGTCTTCTAATGAAAACCACGGACAAAGGTCGAAGAATCTGGGTACCACCATCCATGAGAATGAAACTAATTGCAAGTTTCCATGATCCTCCAGCCATGGGGCATTGTGGAATCGATAAAACATCTTTTGCGATAAAAGAAGAATTCACGTGGCCAAATTTGGAAAAGGATGTTACCTCATACATTAGATCATGTACTGAGTGCCAACAGGCGAAGAATTACGCCCACAAGACTCCTTTTCTCTCAACAGGTATCCCAAAAAACTGCTTTGAGGATGTCAGTATTGACGTAGTGGGCCCCGTACCAAATAGTCAAAGAGGAAATCGATACGTATTAGTCATGCAAGATAGGCTGTCCCGATGGATTGTCTTCTCTCCCATGCGTGATGCCTCAGCGCAAACCACCGCGCGAATATTCCTTACTGATTGGGTATGTATGTTTGGATCCCCAAAAAGGATCCTAACAGATCGAGGAACCAATTTCGTAAGTAGCATCTTTAAGGATATGGCTAATTTTCTGGGAGCTAGGGCTAATACTACCACCGCTTATCGACCTCAAGGTAATGGGCAGAATGAGCTCTCCCATCGAGAGTTGCATGAATATCTAGCCCTTTATCTTGATCCAGATAACAAGAGTACATGGGATGAATTGTTAAAATTAGCAGCCTGGGTCCATAACTCTTCTAAACATGAAGCTCTTCAAGCTTCTCCTTTTGAAATAGTTACAGGACTAAAACCTCGTAGAAATTGGTTATCTGGCCTGCAGAATCTAGAAGAATTCCAGAATATTCAACAATTCTTTGACATCAAGAAAGATAACCTGGATGTGCTAAGACAACAAGCCCAAGCAGCAATCCGAAAAGGACAGGCGTCCTATTTGGAAAGGTTAAACGTCTATCAAAAGGGTACTGTATATAAGCCTGGAGACAAAATTTGGTTGAGACAGCATCCCCTGACGTTTGTGGGAAAGAAATGGAGTGCTAAGTATAAGGGTCCGTATACTGTACTAGAAATAATAAATCCCGTCGTAATAAGAATACGCGACGATGAACATCCGGAATGGACCAACGTGGTCCACATTAGCTATGTCAGACCCTATATTAAGAGACATTCTAGCATTTCTCCACAGTCAGAAAAGCAACGGGCAGAGATACTGGAGTTTGACGACCTTGATGATGACGAGGCTCCTGCATCAACCCAAAGCGTGCTCTCTAGTACAGAGGCAATGAAAGGAACAACAATTTCTCCACCTGTTTCTTTACCAGAAATATCCATATCTCCTCCAAAGGCGCCCTCAGCTCTAGACGCATCCACTAGTTCCAAAAAAACTGAAGATACTGGGACAATTAATGGTCTGGAAAGCTCGCAGGAACGATTACCTGAACTCCTATTCTATGAAACGCCCACCGTATCTCCAACTAGGGTTGAGATCAAGGAAACAGACACTGAGGAAGCTAATGAGTCTTTTGTCTTGGCAGATGACCCAAATCAGACTATTATCGCTAGACAAAGAGAACCAAGAAGTGACTCGAGTAGCCCTACTAAATCTATTTCTAAGCTCTTTTCAGAAGTGACTACCGAAATGGGAAGGTTCCTGTTGCCTGGATCGGACAAAAGTGATAAAGACGAACAAACTCTGCCAACAACAAATGAGAGTACCCTCGCCCCTCCCGGAGCCGAAAGTACTCCACGAAGGTCAAGGATAACTTCAGATGCAGATGACGTCTTCCAAACACCACCAACTCACGTATCCGCTGCTGCAGCCGCGGCATCAACAGGAACAATGAGTAAGAGCAAGAAAAAGAGGGAAAAGAAGAAAGCAAAAGAACTGGAAAGAAAGGCAGCCGAACAAGCCTCCAGGATACCAAGGTCCCGCATGCTGTCCGGATTAGACTTAGGAAACATTCTTCCAAGCAGGACACGGAACAAGTCTAAACGCAGGCACCCGTCTAAATGACAGGCTCAGTCTCCCTTGGATCCTACGCCAAGGAACATGTTAACAAACGCTCTCCTTTTCTGTGTTCTAACAAGTAGTGTTAATACCCTGATCATAGAAGAAATTAACGATGACAAAGGAATGGTGTCCAATAGCAACAGGTTTGACAAGGTATCACCCATAAGAAATTTCCCGGGCAATGTTGGCGTAACTGTGGAAGACCTCTATCAAGTCTGTATTCCTACTAATTTTTGGACTTCAGAAGCCTCGGTAGATTTAGGAAAATTCATCCAAGCTTTGTACCAAATCCGAAAAATAGGTCATGAATTCTCAAGTACCTTTATTTCAAATCAGGAAATGGGGAAAGCAAACTACTCTACCGCTACTTTAACTACAATGGATCTTCTGAGTCATAAAATAAAACAGCTTGAGTCAGTTACTCAGAATTTGGCAACAAAGGTTCAAAGTGTTCTGGCTACCCCGCAAAAGGATATGCCTTATTTAAATCTTTTACCTATTGTTGAAAGAAGGATTGTCAAAATTGACAAAATACAGGTACAGGAAAAACGAGCTTTCTTAAAAACTTCTACCTTGTTTGCTTTTGAAGAATTCAAACACTCTGACCTTCTGTCATCCCTTTTAAAGGATATTAACAAATCAATAGAACTCTCGCCCGAAGTCTGGATGAAAACTTTGCTGTTTAGTATGGAGGTTTTGCAATTGACTGATCTGACTCTTTTTCTGATGCAAGATATTGAAGAAGTGCAACAGTTCAATTTTCCTTGACATATCTTCAGTTACAGACAAGTAGAAAGTGTTCTGAAGGAGATCATAGTTACGGAACATAAGGCCCCTATCACAGGTCCAACAGCTATGGAAATGTTTGATGTGATTCGCTCTAACCCGGTCACTATGGGAACCTTTGATTGTCAAAATCCTACAGACACTAATCAAACATGTGTATTCAATTTACTAACAATTGCTCCAGTGATTCAAAATTCAGAGATTTACAAACTATTCAGAGTACATGCCTTGCCCATAGCTGAATCTACCTATATTGGAACCCCTAAATGGTTACAAGTCTCTATTTCCCATTCCCATCTACTTCGGCAAAATGGAAATCTTTTTGGTATCAATGCATACGAAATTCCAACTTGTTTAAAACCACTAGGTTACACTGGTTGCCGGATTTGTCGGTTTCAGCACACTCCCACTAGAAGTGCAGACATGTGTATTCAAAAGATTCAAAGCGGAAGTAACGACGCAGATATAAAAACTGCATGCCCGCTCAAGCAAATCAGAGAGCCAGAAAATGAAGTTGTTCAGTTAGACAAGGATGAATTTGCTTATGTGGATACTGACAAGGGCCGAATTACTCAATATTGTGCAGCTTCTGAAGACAAAACTTTACCAGCAACGGAAAACTCCTATGAATTGCCTTACTCAGGAATTCTTAGATTTAAACCACGTTGCAGGTATACAATAGTCAATGGACCATTTAAAGGCGTCATCCCGAAATTAGAAAATGTTGAAATCAATGCTGTAAATGAAGTCCCAGCATCTGAGCCAAGAAATACTGTAGTGGAAGATATTAGCAATATTCAATTGCATTTTAGAGATTATGGGTATATTTATCTTACTGTCTCTATAGTGTTACTAAGTGTCATCTTGCTCAGTATTTCTTACCTTTGTTTTGCAAAAATCAAATATGTAATCAGAAGAAGAAGATGCCGTAATATTGATCTAAATGAAGGAACTACCATTGAACTAGTACCTAACAGAAGCGCCCCAGCTGCCCCTTTGTATCCAAGACTGCAAATTCTACTGGACTAATGGCTATTAAATGAATTTGTGGTGGATCTGTGTGAATACATATGTCTCCTAACTTTTTGTGTACTCCTCCTAACTGTTCTTGTGAGATGATGTAGTTATGAATGGAGATCCTGTTGAAGTTGGAGCCAGGCTGAAAAGGAACAAAACAAAAACAGTGAAACCATAGCTCTCTCTCTCAAGGCATTTTATTGCAGATTCCTAACTACAACAAAAGCCTAAACGCAACGAAATCATGCGCGCGATTCACTCTTCATTCACAGTTTTGAAAGAGTCCATACTCTGAGCATCCGCTTGGGCCTGGGTTGTGTCTTCTTGTTTCTCCAGATCCTGATGGGGATCAGCACTCTGATTCCTCCTCATCCAGAGACGAACCGCCGGCCACAGCACACGCCACAGCATGCCGAGTATCCCTGGATGCCTCAACCTGGCCTGTAAACGCTGGAATAGAAACATGCTCAGCAAAAAAGCAAAGAAGCAAAATAGGGTTACAGAAAAGGAGCTCACTGCTAAAATGTCTATTAACTGGACGAATAGTAGCAGAGCGTCTGGTCAATTCAGCCATCTCCAATGCCTCCCCAAAAGAGAGATTGGTTAAGGCTGTACCAGTTGATGTTTCACTGCCTATTCTCTCAACATCAAATGACCAGCGTTTCTTACAATTTAGTTTTACTGCCCCTTTCTGATTTTTTAAGCAGTTAGTATCAAGCAGAAGCAAAACAGGTTATAGGAAATCACCTCAACCTTTCTGAGTTTTTCTTTTGTTACACACCTTAGCCTGATTACGGCAGCAAACCAATCCAGTTATAACTGCGGCAAAGGAAGTGAAAGTACCAGCGCACCAAGCCAAGATCTTGAGAACATACCAAGGCACAACTGTTTGGGTTATTTTCCCATTCTTGTCTACAGTGGTGATGTTCATTTGGGGCGGCCTCCACTATGGAGTCCAACAGGCTGGTCTCATGATTCTCCAGTTGAAATTCGCCAGAGCCCAACCCAGAGCCAGATCCAGAACCAAAGCCTATGATGTTGACTTCGGGGACCACTGGATTCTTGACCACAGGAATAATGACCCTCACTGGTGGAAGAATGTTCTTTTCTGTCTTGACAGGTTTCTCTGGTGCCTCATCCTTCTTGACAGCCATTTCTCCAGGAACCAGAATAGGAACAGCCAATTGTTGTTGAATTTCCTTTTGAACTTCATCTTGAATGATTTTCAGCACCCCTGCTCCTGTAGGAGTGCCTAAGACTGCCTGTTTGAACCCTTCTTTGGTTGTCTGCACCTCATTCTCTGAAAAAACAGGTCAAGATATAGGAAATCTACAGTTGAATTATTTCAAATTCAAAGTATACTCACTTTTAAAGTCAAAATAGCAGAAATTCCATGGGAAGACTATCCTCTCCATGCCCCTAGTTTTTCCTCTGCAGAATGTGGGCTCAGACAGCTTCACTTTCTAAAAAACAGAGAGAATTGTATTGGATTACTAAATTCTTAATCCAAAACTTTTCAGCTCTTACCTCCAGATGATGGTGTTTCACACAGTCCAAGTCCAGCCTGTCTCCAAAGAAGTCCACAGAAAAATTGAAGCTAGGAGCTGTTTCCCCTGCTTCACAAATATCACTGCAGACCAATCTCCCTGCCACATCAGAGCAAGGAGCAGCCCCCACCAGATGGCAGCCCAACAGGAACACAAAAATCTGAAATGCATATTTTTGTTAGTTTTTATTTTTTATGCAGCCACAAAAATACTCACAACAAATTGAAGGCCCATTTTTTGTTCTGGCAAAGTCCGAATTGTGATTCCTAGAGGTCGCCTCCCGAGTTTTTCTCGTGTTTCACGCGGCACGTCATCATCTCGTCGAGTTGTCTTGTAGCGTCGTCTCGCGGCGTCCCCTCTTGAATTGATTGGAAAAAACCTGCAAAATCGAATTCTTTTAGTCACTGGAATACTGCACTAAATCAAGAAGAATTAAAGAACCTTCACAGGGCAAAAAACTCACTCAGAACACAGATGTTAACCCCTCCAAGAAATCACTCAGAATGAGCTTAATTCTCCCAGGTCACATCTCAGGAAGACAAGTTGGAAAAACTTGTTTGGAATTCTTGTTCCTCAGGATGTGGGAATTGACATTCCCCAGCATCCCTCACATTTCCTCTTCTGGGAATCCTGTTCTGGCTGGAAGGCTGTCATATGGGAA
>CAJPEX010005302.1:0-16966 GCA_905338405.1 Notodromas monacha | reverse complement strand
ATTAATACTGCAAACCTGTGCAATTTTCACAAATAGCGGGAATGCGAGGAAAGCACTCGATGCCGTCGCTTGAGAACAGCCCCCGTGACCAAAACTGGTGTTTTTGACGCAAGACAAATTGAGAGCCACCAAGTTGTGTTCACGGCGTGAACCCGACAAAATTTCGAATTCGAGTAGATGTTCTCAATCGAATAACTGTGGCAGAAATTATCAATGCGACTCTCTCGGCAATCTCAGCAAAGCATGATCAGATACTATAGTGCAGTGGTGCCCAACTCAGAAGTGGCCAAGGGCCACATTGAAAAAATAGAGCATTATGCGGGCCACAAAGGAAAAAGGTACAGGAAATGTTGTACATGTACTGTGTAATTCCTGGGACGGTTGAAACTATTTATTTTTCTACACAAAAATTCAAAAAGGATTTCAGGATTTTCAATATCTGTCCTTTTTCATCTACAAACTTTTTTGCTGCATTTTTTTACTGATAAACTTCAACTTGTATCTTCATTACTTCATGATGACTGAATTTTTGTTCATGGAATCGTAATATTCAATCTGCATAACTTTTCAAAATGATGCAACTGAAGTCCAAAAACAAATAAGCAACTGGCATCTGAAAATTTGGTGTATCTTCATTACTTCATGATGACTGAATTTTTGTTCATGGAATCATAATATTCAATCTGCATAACTTTTCAAAATGATGCAACTGAAGTCCAAAAACAAATAAGCAACTGGCAACTGAAAATTTGGAGTGATTTTAAATGTTGAGACTACTTTTGGCTGAAAGAAAAATAAAAGCCTGTGTTTTGGAAAGTAAAGAACTAATGTGAAGAAATATGGTCTCTAATGATTTCACACAATGCATAACATTTATTTAAAATTTAAAAAATTGGTCTATGTACAAAGAAGCAATAATGATTCAACCTCCCAAAACATCAAATTTAAAGAACTAATGTGAAGAAATATGGTCTCTAATGATTTCACACAATGCATAACATTTCTTTAAAATTTAAAAAATTGGTCTATGTACAAAGAAGCAATAATGATTCAACCTCCCAAAACATCAAATGTTCAAGGCCTTTTTGGGATGGTCAAAGCCAGTATATGTATCTGGCATGAAGTTAGGTGATGTGGGGGATTTTTCATGAAGTTTTTATTAATCAATGAGCCACTTGAATTCACATTTGGATCTAGAATAAATCCAGACTGACAATTTGAGACAGACATTTTGGAGACAGGGACAATTTGAGACAGAAACTTCTGGAGGCAGGGATTATTTGAAGTAGATACATTTTGAGGCGGGGATAATATGAGACATTTTTAGATAGAAGCCTTTTCAAAAAGAAAGTGGGGGGATCTGAGGACAACCAGGAAGTGTGCAATTGAAAACTCCCTAAAAATCACCAGGAATCTGAAGAAAGCCAGAAAGTGTGTATGTATAAAAATATATCTTGTGTGCAGAGTTGCTTTGGGCAAGGCTCAAATTGTCCTTGTCTCTAAATGTTCATGTCTCCAAGTGTCCCTGTCACTGAATTGCTTAGGCTCAAATTAGACCTTTGTCTTGAATTGGCCCTCTGTCTCAAATTGTCCCTGTCTTATATTTTTCCTTGTCTCAAATTGACCCTGTCTCAAATTTTCAATCTCAATTGGCCCAGTGTTGAATTGTCTTTCTCAATTTATTCATGTCACATTAATATTTTTACATGATTCTTTGTTAATATGTTATTTTTTCAGGCTATTAAGAAAATTAAGCTACTGTACATCCTTCCCCTATCAAGAGATGCAATTAAATAAAAAAACACAACAGAAAATGCTGGGGTAATATTTAAATTCCAAAATTGCAAAACGCTGCCCTTTCACTTGAAAAACAGAACCACTGACATCACAAATTAATCCATACTGTTCTATTGGTCTTGTTACAAAGAATTGTAACAATATTTATAAAGCCCTAATATAATTCCTAATCAAAATTGCAGACTGAAGACGTCTTGAAAAATTTGCAATATTTACTTTTTATGGTCTTAATTTTTTGGTGGTGAACTTTCATGCTGTCTTGGCGGGCCAGATTTTAAGCCTCCGCGGGACAGATCTGGCCCGCGGGCCGTATCTTGGGCACCCCTGCAGTAGAATATCAGTGTCATAATCCGGAATGAAGTTGTTGATTTATAACAGAGTACATCTAAAAATTAGTAATGACCTTCAAACCTTCTACTGTATATGTCCTTGAGAAAAATGACAGTACCATACTTTCCTGATGAATTGACCGGCAGATCTTATAGATGTGTTCAATCAAAACTGTACTGGAATTCGAATGAAATCCTCTCTTCCGAAATTACCATACTGTATTCCTTCATCCTTCAAGCTGCTGGTCATGCGAAGAAATTGAACTTGTCGAAGAAAATGGAAAGTTTCTGCTTATCTGAAATTTCTGATTCCAATTTTAAATCGTATATTTATTTCCGCGTCCATAAGGAATTTCAGATCGAATGATGTCATGGTCTCTATCTGAATCTTTGTAAAGCAACACAAAGACTCTGGTCTGGGTCCAATACATTTGAAGTGCAGTGAAGTGTTTTAAAGATAATACCAGAACCGGAACAGTGCATTCGCCGAACGAAGACACCTCAAAACTGTGCGAATACATATTGGTCACTTCCGCTTTTAGTATGTCGTCTGTACTTGTGAATATTCGCAAAGTCCGTTTTTTCATATTTTCGATCAGCTCATGGATTTAACTGATTTTTATTATTATTTTACAATAAAAAATTAAGATGAATCCCATCACAACATAATTTGATTTGCCTCATTTCAAACGAACCGTTTAAATTTCAATGACTAATTTTGCTGGTCGTTTAGTCGGCAATGGAGAAGAATAGCGAATTAGACCGAAACCTGTTATTCTACCAAGTTTTCATCCGGCAACGAAACATTATGCAGATGCAGCTTTACATGTTCTCGAGAATGTTTAGCTCCATTTTGCATTACTTGTACATTACATTCTTTGTGATTATCCAAATTCAGCTCGGTCATTCGTCCCCTGAAACTGGCCTGCCTCACGATCCGACGAGCCTTGTTCGTCACTGTCTAGGGCAGACTGTCGGGAATAGATCAGCATCCCTGCTTTTCGGACCATCGTGTCGTTTGCATTCGATCGCTGCTCTGCCCAGTCTCTGGACGGAAGCGGTACGAATGACTTTTTCCTAGCAGCTTCTCCTCTCATTGCTGCTGTTGCTAGTGGACGAGAAGCTGTTCACGCCAGCCTCCTCATTTTGTCCGCGAACGATTGCCTCTTTCAATGTCAGAGCCAAACCGGGGGGGACAAGGGAAGAGCCCGAGGATCCTTTTTCTTTTCTGTCACATCCCATCTCGCCTCGCCTGCAATACTCTCGCGTTTCGGTTTCGGCTTGCACATTGGGCTCTTGGCGATGCTCTCAACGAGCCCTTTTCAGCGAACAGGTAAAGCGATCTTCATGAAAGCCGGTGCTCGTCGATGAGCAAAGTTCGGCGAATATCGAATGACGCTCAGCCCACGTCAGAAATAACTGACGGAGACCCGATAATTCTATCTCTCGCTATGCCGCGGTCCCAGCGCTCAACGATCAGCGCTGAATCTGTGGTGGGCAGGAATGGCTCTCTGAGGATTACTTCCCGCGAATGTAGCTCCAGCTTGACGGATACAGAAGCAATTAGATATCCGACATCCATACTTCCTGGCTAAGCTCGAAGTCACATCAATTAGGGTCACCCGACATCAGATTGGGACGGGAATTTCTCGCGGATATGAGACCAGATCTCTGGACTCTTTTTTTCTCCCTTTGAAAATAAAAGGATTGCGCGGAGCTCACTTTTTTCCAATAGGCTGAGCAAAACGCGTTATCGTCTTCGCGTTTATGAGCGATCAATGCAGACATCAGCCCCTCATGCAACCGAGTCGGGAGTCGAGGCGAAGAAGTTTGTTTTGCTGGAGGTGAATGCCCGCATGACTGTCTCGGACGCGTGGCTGTTACACTTGTCAGAGTTGAACGACGGAAGAGGAATAAATAAAACATTATCCAACCGGAAGAAGAATAAATAAAACATCGTACCAACGGGTTCCCTGGGGTCGTGGAGACGACGGTGTTCTGGGCAGTTTAGCCGGATCAAGCCCCTCGAACGGCCAAGTCCGATTTGCTTCGTGCGGAAATCGCGTGTCGTCCATCTGATGGAGAGATTCTAGATAGGGCTCAGGTGGCTGCAGATGAGTCGCTTCTGTTATCGGGTGCCCCTGCGAAGAAAAAGAACGCGGCCCTGTTCCTTGCGGAACGGAAAAAAGTTTTTACGGGGCCCTTGCCACTACTTTTTTTTCCCCGACCGCTATAATCACGTGAACCCGGGTCGTCACATGATTCAAAAGGCCAGCGCTCCGTGATCCCGACGAATCCGTTTTTACAGTCCTAAGCTGAGCTAAAACTTTTTGATTTCGGATCCCATCCGGAGTTTAAACTCGATAGAGGACCGGCAGATACGGTGTACCATAGAAAGAGAAAGGTATGTATCACTGATTTTTCACGAGCCTTCTCCCGAATTTTTTTCGGTCGACAAAGAACAAAGAATTCGCAGAAGTTCAATGCACAGTCCGTGCAAATAAAATTCTTCCGAGGATGAAGAGCGCTTTCTAAAAGTTTCTACCATCCTCATATCCCATGTGTTTTTCAAAATCACAAAATACATTTTTGCATCCCCTCTCTTTTGGACGATGAAAAACTTCAACTGATCAACGACTTTCCTTAGTTGAAATGTTTTGTATTAATGTTTTTGGCCCAATTTTGAAAATTAAAATAATCAATTACAAATATTGGATAATGTGACTATATAGAGCTTCCCAAAAAATACAATCATCCGAATTGCGCGAGACGTTTAAAACATGTGTAATTAACTTATTTCCAACACGTTCAAATACATTCTCCCTTAATTTGACCACATTTATCAGCCGTCTTGATCACGGAACTGAAGAATTTTGCAAATCTCGATTTTAATGCTTTGCTTATCTTAATAATTTGGGGCTTTCT
Organism: Notodromas monacha; assembly: GCA_905338405.1. Taxonomy (NCBI): domain Eukaryota; kingdom Metazoa; phylum Arthropoda; class Ostracoda; order Podocopida; family Cyprididae; genus Notodromas; species Notodromas monacha. Next base: position 11,915 of record CAJPEX010005302.1, on the reverse strand, counting down.
TCTTGAGAACCTTAGATGACACCTGGAACGCGTGCTTGAGTTTTGAGAATGACTGGAGAAGGCTTGGGCTAATTGGAGGAGACTCTTGGGTGTACGGAGAGTCGGAGACCGAACTGAAAAATTTGAAAGTAAAGTATTCAGATAAGAAAGGCATAAAAGATTCATCAAGTGATGCACGGATGACAAGATTTTTCTCATCAATTGACGGGAAATCGTACGAAAACATATTTTAAATGATCATATCATCAATACTTCCTTCCCCATTTTCATTACGAACATTGAGGGGAAAATGTGTTGCCCTGGAAATCAGACACCCATATGAAATATCCCTTCAACGAGAAGCATGCCTTTAAAAGATAACTTGACATCATTCCCAGGTCCTGTTAGGAAATTGATTCCAGATTTTGTTTTCAGTACATAATACGAACTTGCCGATTCAGCAGGTTCTCTGACATGAATGGAAATTGAGGCAATTTTTTGCCATTATTGAGAAAGACTAAATTTTTTTTTTCTGTGTTTCAGTTCCTCCCGGGGAGCCGCAGATCTTCAACCCAGACGGATCCGCAACGAAGAAAGTCATCGGTCCTTACGCGGAGGGACAGTCGGTGTCGCTGAGCTGCGAGGTCTCTGGTGGTGAGTCTCTAAAGAAACTTCAAGTTGATATGACCTCTGGGGGCAGCCCTCGCATTAAGGAAGTAGCGTTAATTGGCGATGGAGCGCAGTTGGCGAGATGAGTGAGGGAAAACGCAGCGTGCATAGCCCAGCATTGCGGCAGAACTGAGCTCGAGCGACGTCGAGCTCCCTCACAACCGAAAATCGCAGCTGGTGACTCCGCGGAGCAGAGGTCATGTCATTCCGCTCTCAGCGCTTAGTATGTGTTCCGTCCTCGCGTTCAGAGAACCTTACAGTTCTCGTTTCGCTGCAAGGGCTGGTAACCAGCGTTCTAGTTGCTCCAGGGCTTCCCGCGGCCAATTATTTCTGTCCTGTGTAGACAAGCGGATTCTTTTTTTTTCTCTGTTTTTTTTTTTTTTTTTTCAACCCCCGGGAGACCGCCGTGTTTAATAGAAAATGCGCGCGAGGGAAGCGAGGCGGGGGTGCATGTTTCAGACCATTTTAGCAGCTCGGGAACCCTGGGGAGTTTCCAGAAACGAGGACTTCCTGCAGTTCAGTTCACACTTCGCGAGCGGCTCATGCGAATACTTACTCGTATATTCGGTTTCGTCCTTGTCCGACATCGGTCATGGATGCCGTGCGTGCTCCATCACTTCTAACCAGAGAGCCAAGACATTTTTCTTCCCCAAACAGCTGGTATCTTCAGTGAAGGGAGAGGTAAGACCGCGATCCAACCCCTTATTCCGACCTACGCCTGTTGGTTGTCCATCTGGAGAGTTCTTGGAGTGATCCGTAATTCCAAACTTGATCGCTCACTGACTGCTATGCGATGATACACGTGGATCCTCTCTACAATCCTTTTTCTGCGGCGATATTCTTCATGGGCCAAACATGATACGTTAGGCGGATGAGAATATCGTTGTACAGGAGCTGATGATACATTTATATGAGAGAGCTTAGCTGCGTGACATACAGCATCATAGGTACATTTAGATTTATGGAATAACTGAAAAATTGACAGAACGGATATTTTCAATTCCTTAAAAATATATTCCTCTTGAAAAAATGTTTATATAAACGTCTACGCCACATTTACTCGATGAGTACCAAAAGTAAGAAGCCCACATCAGTTTCTGCACAGAAGATCATCTGCAAGTCACCCCCCCCCCCCCCCACCCAAGTTCTTCATTATGAAAAATTTCAATATTTTTACAACTTTCATGAACCAAAATAAACATTCCAGCAAAATTACAGATGAATTCAATCAGATATTGAATCTTATTTTTTTCTTTTTTCACTGATGATAATTTATCATTGAAAATATTATCAAAAGTACTATAATGAACTTGTGAAACTTGGATTTTGTCACAGAAAATAGATTGGCGATGCAAATTTCTTTTCTCCAGCTGGAGGACTCTTGCTCTAGCCACATCTCCCGTAGCGACTTTCCAGAAATTGAATTATGAACCGCAAGAATACATGATTCTAAAAATACCTAATGTCGGCTTTTATATTTCGACGAACTGGGGATTCAACGGAAATTTAAATAATTTCTAATAAAAATTTAGTCGAAATGGAGACGTGGAAGTAAGTCCATGTGAGACTCTCCTCGGTACGATTAGACAAGCGAAAGAAACCAAAAATGACTACCGAGCGCAAGCGGGAATGCTAATGAAAACGGACGTCTAAACTTTACAGGGATCGTCCTGAAAATGAAGCAGTACTGTACTACAAAGGAGGAACGGTTTGTCGATTGATTCAGTGACTCACGACATGCTCCAAAGTCGATCGACGGGAAAGTTCAGAGGCCGATTCCTTCATCCCGAAAATTTGTCGAATGTCCGCTGCGCTTCCTACTGGAATATGTTTCCCTCCGAGCAGTCTAAAAATCCGTTGGCAACATAATTTCACAGACGTCCATCAACCTCATGTACTTCTTACACGCGTTGCATCGTCCAGGCGTGGTCTACGCTTTTGCAAATCCAATAACTTCCGGAGGCATAGAAAAGTTCTCGAGATGCACCCGTCGCATCTCGCGCTCATTAGAAGGACTCTTTGTTCACTGTTCCGGGGTGTCCATTAGGAAATGATGGATTCATGCTAAGCTCGAGCCGCACGTGTTGCGGCAAATCGTAGACTGTTGTCGGAAGAAGAAAAAAAAAAACAAGAAGAAGAAAGATAGGGAAAATTCACGAATGGAGCCTCACTTCAATCGCCGGTCTATTCAGCAGGAAATATGACGATGAGCTTCTTCTCAACACGACCCAGTGCAGAGAGAGGGAGACGAAGAGGGTCGTCTGAGATCCGGAGAGGATCGTCTGAGATCCGGAGAGGATTTTCAGACTTGACTTGGCGGAAGGGAAGAAATCTGCAATCCGCGGACTGGCTGCTCGCCATGAACTGCACGTGCGAGGGCATAACTGCACAAGCGGAGTCGAAATGACGATTAGCAACGTAGTTCCGAACGTTTCCTTCCTTTTCCGTTCTTCTTGCCTCTCTCATCGAGGCACATATTATTTGCCCGCGATGGTTCCCGCACGAAAATGACCGGATGGGTAAATAGGTTCAGTCCCGCGAGCGTTTTACTGGGAGAAACGACGCCTTCCATATTTTTTTTTACCTAAGCGTAGAGAAAGTATTTTTATGAAAGAGAAAACATGAAGACCCCCGACGACGTCCAAGTTTATGCTAGATTTTATCGCCACCTTTTTACGTGTGAACCAAGCGCACCAGGATTTCGTGGGGGAAAGCGAGAAGAAAAAGTTCATGTACTGTACTAAAATGTGGACAGGATGATTCACGCACTACTAGACCAACCAAACGGAAATATTTCGGGAGTCATGATCATAAAATCATTAAGCTTGTGTCAAAAGAAGGCGGCACAAGTTGAAACGAGGAGAAATCCCCTGGAAAAAATCTGTCAACCACGGGTTTTTCGTGTCTGAGAGAAAACATATCAAATGTTTGCTTCGTTCCAGGACAAGGACTTCTGATACTCCCAGGCCAAGTATTATTGTCAATTATTGTCTGTCGAAAGATAAGGAGGAGTGAAATTACAGTATATCCTCTCTCTCTCTCGCTTTATCACAAAAATAAGAACTACAGTATTCTTGTCTCCGTGTTTCCCAATAGATTCGCCGGAATTCCGAATTCACACGTGTGTCAGCCACATCATACTTTAATTCAGATATTTAAGGGGGAAGGCTTAGGCCGAAAAAAATGTTAGTTTAAAAAAAAATGTAGAATCACTCCGAGATTTTCCGAAAGAAAACAAATTTACTTACTTTTTAATCTGAAAAAAAGCTATCAATAGCCAGCTGCCAGATTTTCTTCCTATCTTACACATCTTTCTACCTTCTTTCGATTATGCGTCCAAAACTCAGCGATACGTTTATTTCCTTGGGTCAACTAACGCGTAAAGCATCTTGCGGGAAGAATCGCTTGATTTATTTTAAAATTTTGCTTATGTTGCGCGTGTTGGAATGTCATAACCGCAGTCGTCCAGCTAAAATGACAGTCTATATTTTGAAGAATGAGCGTACCGATGCGGGATACCTCGCAATTTAATGGACGTGGCAAACGAAGGTCTGAAATGCGACGCCAAAGTCTTTTTATCGCGATCTTGAGGCTTTCTCGTCGAATATCTTTTTTTAAATTCGAGGGAATGGCTGCGCGTCTCCGAATGCTTCTTCGACAAGGGAACGCATTTGCTGATGCATGCATAATGCAGCGAATCAGTCATACACTCCCACGGCGCGGTCGTGATCATCGGAAATATGAGCTGTTTTTTTCCTTCGTTTCCCCTCAAAGGAAAACCGGCACCTTATGTTTCATGGTGGCAAGGGAAACTCTTGTTGGACGACGACGTGGAGGAGCAGCGTGAGGGATTCGTTCGGAACGACTTGCGGATCCCCTCAGTGTACCGCGAGGATCTCCTCAGCGTCCTAACTTGTCTAGCCACAAACAATAACATCAGTGAGCCGCGATCAACGGCTGTCTCCGTGGATTTGACACGTGAGTACAATCTTTCTTCTTTCGCATTTTTGCTATGTCTGACAATGGATTTGAGCCACCGTAATTCTGTCTGTAGTCAAGCCGCTGACGGGGGAGATCATTGGCGCCGACGAACCGTTTTCCGCAGGCAAACAAAGTAGCGTGGTTTGCCAGTCCGCCGGGTCGAAGCCGAGCCCTTCCATCACCTGGTACAAAGATGGGGCCCAGTTTATTTCGGAAACTTTCGAGTCTGTGAGTAAATACTCTCTATGAGTGAACGTCTTTTAGCGCAGGACTTGTCGCATACCACCTGTGATCCTCGAGGCATTTGTGGGTACGCGAAGTTGGACAGTAAATTAATAAAGTGTGTTCGTGTGATACTACTCCTCAAAATATGGATTGTAAATGGATTCATCGATGGGATGAATTATCATGAGGTTAAACATGTCTATAGACGATCGTCTATATCGAGATACCCGCAAGTTCTAATCTCGATTGAGAGACGTAGTCGTGAATCGAGTTCAGGCCGTGAAGCCAAGTAAGGCCCTATCTGTGTGGGAATCGACCACCTGTCTACGTGGAACATTGGTAGGTCTTGACTTTGCAACAATAAAAAAAACCATTGAAAAGCCGTGTTTCAAAGAATGATGAAGCTTTATTCCGACCTTCGAAGGAAAACTGATAAAGGAGAAACTTTATTTCAGTTTTCCTCACATTCTCCAACAATGAACACTTTTAAAAATGGCATGCAATACAATTCAAGGAACTCAAATCTCCGCGTAAAAGTACTGAGTTTCAATCCTTTGTGCTACTGGAGCTTTTTTTATCTTGAAGTATTTTTGTCTTCTCGAATCCACCATTTAATATTATGTGATTCGCTTCATTTGCGCTGTTGTCGTCACCATATTCTTCGGGATATTTCGCCATTCACGCCACGTTGCTCTCTTCATGTACTGTACTGTCAAGATGACCAACAGTTGCTACTGTATTAGTCATAAAATCCAACGGCAAGCAATTCTCTGCGCAGTCCACCGAGTGAATAAACGAGGTTAATGCATTCAAGCTCAATCACAAAAAAAATAAAAATGTCGTAATTCATTCGAGATTCCTAGCGATAAACTTTGATTTTTGCGGAATATATGAGCATGCTGATTTACTCATAAAGCCAACCGAGTACGCATGACTGACACATTTATAATGCATCGCGAAATTCGATAATAATAATAATCTCGCACATCGATGGTTTCAGATGCATTAAGATGACCGCAGGATTAAACGCTCTCCCTGTCTTTCATTTTTAATCTGATTCGAGGCATTCCACGCAATTTCGACGTGATGCTCAAAATAAATCTGTCGATGGCGTTTTGCGTGGTATATTCGAAAAGTGGCTCATAAGTTTCAGCACTTCTTTTGGGTCTATCATTCGAGTATTTTGTATTCATGAAAATACTGTAGATGCACATTTTCGAAGTACTATTTTAGTATTTTCCGTTCATCATTAAGGCTGAAACGGTTAATAAACCACACAGTGTAACGCATTACTTTTGGGGGGGGGGGGGGAGTCTATCTGCTGCAATAGCTGCATTTTTTCAATTTTGGCAGTCGAATTGCTATCAAACGTTTTTATAATTGACAAACATTCTGAGTCAGTGTTTCAGATCAGTTAGTTAATTAAAATATGATCTTGGCAATTTTTGTGGTACGGAAACTTGATGTGAGATTTCCTGGGAGGCCTGGAGTGTTGACTGGTGAGCAAGAAGTTAACCCATATCAAAGGTGCGAGAAATTAAACTCTTAGCAAATGTACTGAGTCTTGTTATTGCGTTCACAATACTTGGTGTAAACTAGTGAATTATAAACTGTACACGATTAGGACTCAGAAACCGTAGCACCTAAATAATAATTTCTAGGTGGTGTGCTGCAAAGAAAATGCGCATCCTCATTTTCTGCGTCTTTGCGTGGTCAATTTTCGTTCTTCTATTATTCGTTTGTATTTTACATGCATTTTTGCACAGTATGCATCGCAGCTTAGTGAGGACATGATTTGTGAGAGAAGGGAATGCTTATAGATTTCGCGGGTGTAAGACTAAAAGCAGCTGACTACTTGGTAGGACTGGGTATTCCTCCAGTGGGGCACGAAAGTAAGTTGTAACCGGAATGGTTAATCCAAAGAACAAATTTTGGCAGCTGGAATGGCCGCGGGTAAAATTTGAAGTCACTTGATCTACAGCTCACAATTCAGCTGCTGTATGCAAAATCGACCCGAGTCGTCTGCAGGTTGTTGAACGAGTCCCGCGCGGGGGGATGTAGTTGTTCGGTTGCCCGAGCTCGTTTATCTCGGGAGTTTTCTCGAGAACCTTCAGTAGGTGCTGGTGATAGAGGAATGAAGGAACTCGTGGGCTCGGCGATATTGAATATTGATCTGAAGAACGGTTTGGTGCACGAAGGTGCATAATTTATCACTTGCACGAGGAAGTCGAAGCCAGCAGAGGCTCCGGTCGCGTGTTATGATGTCGAAGAAAACGCGGGCAACCGCGTTGATTCCTTTCGGGTCCTTTCCTCGGGAATTGTCTACCTCGCAGTTTCCGGAAGTGACGGCGTCGGCAGCGGCGAATCCTGCACTGTCGACGCGGAGCCGGCAACGAGATCTGACGGGGCGGAAGAGTCATTATCAAAGCGTGTATGGCATGCATCTGCCGACGAACGCCGTTGCTAATTCGCACCGACATGCTCGCCGGTTAACGAGGAGTTCACGTCGGCGAAATTTCATCTCGGGGTCTCTAATCCAAATGACCGCTAGGCACGGCAAAGATTAGTACCCAACCTTGACACTTGCCCCGCATCTGATTGGGTCATCGAGGCTTTATTGCCGCAAGCCTCGCTCAACTTTAGTTCACGGGGTAAGACTTTTCAACTGCTGGCGGGAATTTGATTTATTTCCCTTGCAGTACTGTACTATACTCGTACAAGATTATTCCGACGAGAATTTTATACTGTATTTACTCGAGCATAAGCTGCGTGCGAGTTTAAGCTGCTGACAGATCTTTGCGAGCAGAATACTACAATACATTCTTTTCGAAGAAAATATCCTAAATATCCTTCTTTAAAAAAACTGACGAAGAAAGCTAGTTTGCAGACTTAACGCAAATAGAAAAAATGTGATTTTAACCTGTTACAACCGGACTGGCCCGCTATTTTGACTGCATGGTTCACGTAAAAGCGAATATAAGCCGGGTTACACCCCTGTAAAGGAAATATAAACGCTATAAGGTTCAAGTAGGGTGCGAAACTCGAGTAACTAAATCAGTGTTCTCTAGTGTTAACCCTTGATTCAGCGACAGTTTGCAACAAGTTTTTGTCGTTTCGCGGGTCAATTTCCCTCTCATGAAGATAGATAATACGAGGGCTGTTTCATAAATCTTGCGAATATTTCAAATAGATCCAACACGGTTTGGTCAATTAAATGTTTTTTTTTAATAATAATCTAAGCGTAATCTCTACACGCTGCAACACTTCAAGTTCAGTCTGAATTTGATTTTCGCCACTGTTTTATCGTTGGGTTTATCGCATGAAAAAGTGCATTGATTAGGTTGAACAGCACGGAAGTGTTGCCGCGTGTCGAGGTTATGTGAGTTTTAAAAAAAAATTTAATTGACCAAACCGTGTTGGATCTATTTGAAATAGTCGCAAGACTTATGAAACAACCTTCGTATTAATTGATTCGAAGTCTCGTCATCTTTGCGTGCAGCATGAAAATGATCATACGAAGGATAATGAATCCTCAAGGAGTGCCACATGGCTTTTTCTTAATTATTCCTCATTTAAAATCTTTGCGGAAAGGACAACGAACCATTAACCCGGGGTTATGCCTGGAATCCACGGTATTTATGCCGACATTCCTTAATTGCTTTATCGGTAATTTCCACGATTACCGAGAGATAGACATTCTGATGCACTTCATATGCTGTTTTCTTTGGAAGCCCTCGAGAACTTGATTTTAGCTGATCACGAGCAAACAAACAAGTAGCAGTACTGTGCGTGCTTTTTGAAATCTGTGAGCCTCGACAAGCGGTTCGAAGTTCAATGAGACGCGCGAAAATTGTGGTCTGATTAATGCATCTCCTCTGTTTTCCTCTCGCGTCGAAAGCGTGCATTATGCAGGCGGTGCGTCGTAAAATATCGGAAACCTGTCTTCCTGAAAGTACTGTATTTACCGCCGCAAATCCTGCGGTACCTACACTTGAACGATTTGAAAAGTCGAGGTCGGATGCTTTCAGCGCTGTTTGTCGTTCGTGTCGCGTAGATTAAGTTTATTATTTTTTCGACGTGAACAGTGGAAGCTTTTGACATTTCCGCGGCGTTGCGTTTATATTTCCCAATGCACCGTAATCCTCTGAGCTCAAGCGTCGTATTTCAAGACATTCAGTTCTGTACGTGATGTAAATAAGCTCTGAGAAAAGAGTCCACTCGTATTTGTCTTGTATGCATTTGCAGGAATGTTCATCAACTTGACTTTTCGTGATTTTTGCTAATGCTGCACGAAATTATGAATCAAAGTTCAACAAAACGCGGATTATTCAGGCTTCGATTAGCTTTTCCAAGAAAAAAGACGCACTTTTCCGCCGTTGAATGTACAGTACATTATCTGCATACACATGTATAAACATAAATAAAGAAATATATATATATATATATATGTACCGTAACTGTATATACTGCATATATAAAGCTTCTGGAGTGTTCAGTGGAACTTTTCTGGCGACTTTCCTCTTTCCTGTCCGGCATTTTTTGGATTATCTTGCCATCAACGTGAGCCATTTCCAAAAATCCGCTTAGCTTTATGCAACATTCGCGGCTAATGAGAGAAGTTCACAGAATGTTCAAGCCAAGTCTTTCCATCAGGCAATATCCTCAATACTGACGTCCAAGAAATTTGCATGCTGTGCTACTGCGGCTTTAATGAAGCCGCGCAAGATGCGCAACGAGTCGGAAACTTTGACTTTCAGGTAGCTACTCATTATCTACTCTCATTTTTCCCCGTTTGATGTCGGAAAACTTAATCAAGCACAAGAGAACTTCGCCGCAGCGACGCGCTTTGATGCGACCGTGTGTCGAGTGCAGGTGATAAAGCTTGCAATTAATTCAAGTGTGCTAATGGATTCCAAAGCGGAATAGGATCCATTGGGCGAAGGAATTCATTTTCTGAAGTAGGATCTTGGTTGACGGGCGCGTCCAGAGAAGGGGCATTCAGTGTTGACGTTGAGAAGTGGACGATACTCTTGAGATAAAGTAAAGCGGAATAGGATCCATTGGGCGAAGGAATTCATTTTCTGAAGTAGGATCTTGGTTGACGGGCGCGTCCAGAGAAGGGGCATTCAGTGTTGACGTTGAGAAGTGGACGATACTCTTGAGATAAAGCGGGTCTTGTGCGCTGGTAAAAAATTGACCCAAAGCGTTTCCAACTAGTTTCCCCGTGGATTTATCGCTGACCCGTGCCACGTCACATATTTTCAATCCCATCTCCGCGGTGTGCTTGAAGGAGTTTTTAGAGGATGCGGGATCCGGCAATCACGTGCTCGTGTGTCACAGACTCGGGTTCCATGAATGGAGAGATCGCTGGATTTCCCGGAAAGAATGCCAATGAAAGAGGCTTTTCGTCGCCGCCAAGCTTTCAGTGAAGAAAACGCAAAGCGTGATCTACCTTTCAAAATTTTTTGCAATTTTCCCGAACGCATTTAGAGGCCCTTTTGGTCCTTGAATATTTTCTGCGGGTCGATGAAAAATATTTCATCTGATGAGGGTTTTGAATATACAGTATTCTGTCATCGTTAGGCAGTCTAAGGGTGAAACATGTGGTCCTTAATTAGGGTGGAGTCGGTTTACAGAAAGTCTCTGCCAATCTGTGGATTATTTTTATTATTTTAATCTACCGTGTGCAACTCAACCTGTTTGAAGTTAAGCGCATTGTTGGGGTAAGTTATGAAGTTCGTAGCTGAATAACCCCAGATCCAAGCTGATTGATCAAATTGGTGAACCAAGAAGTAGTACACAAACACCATCATATACTGGAAGTGGTCCAATTGTCTTTCCAGAAAACGGCTGAAGAGCCCTGAACACTCAGACGCCCATGTCTATCAAACATAATTTATCACTCAGTTTCCGCTATGCTGCCATGCGACCGTAGTTTTGTACTGGTCAAATGGGGTTCAAAATCAGTCTAGTATAACAGAATAAAAAACTCTGGAAAAGTACCGTATTATAAAACGAAACTATGTTACGAAGGGTAAAACTGCAAAAAGAGTAAGAAGATTTGGTGGTACAATACAGGCTTGAAAGGGGTTTAAAAAATTGGCGCGGATTACCAAGTTTTGTCATCTCGTGCTTCTTTCATACTGTTTTCTCTGCACATACTGCTTTTCCTTTCTGATTGATTTGAATTTTGGAAAGACTGACAAATGACATTTTGGGCCTTTTATAGAGACGTATGGGTTTCAAATATTGCCTTCAAGTCCATGCAGAGATGTGAAGGGCTTCACAAGGCGTGTTCTTCGCGCATTGTCACACTGATCGAGGTGCATTCTTCGGACAGAATAAATGAGTACGAAAATCTAAATCCAGCGAGATAATCTCGAGCGAATAAAACGAATGCGATTGCATTTCCCAGTTGCATTAACGAAGTTCGTTTGAAAATCTGAATTTGAGATAATCATAGAATCTCTGTGAAAATATTTACCACTCGTTTTCATTCAACTTTCAATCTGAAATTTCAGATGATTTGATTATGCATTTGGGAGTGGTTCACTCGGAATTAGTCACGAGTGAACCACTCCACAATTTTGGGGTTTTCCAGCTGACGAATAACTCGAGCCATTTTAATGTAATTTTATTTTGAACGTGCTGTTGCACTTCGAGCTGCATTCGCGGTAATGGTACTTGAATTTGTGATCCAAAATTATTTTTACGAGCAGCACATGCTGACTCCTATTTTCTCTACGTGTTTTTGTGCACCCTGTTCTTTTTCTTTTTCTTTTCTCATGCATACAAATATGCATACGCCCGTCACGCGCACCTGCCTCGAGGCCAGCTAGCTATCCAGCTTGCTGTCCTCTTGCGGTCATACATGTGTGTGTGTATATCTATTCTTTTGGGGTCAGCCAGCAAGTCGCGAAACCTGTTGGCTGCCCACCTTTAAAACTCAGTGTACTGTCCTATACTATTCAGCATTCGTGTCCTGACTCACTCGCGGACTGTTGTGCACCGAAATACATATTGTTTGCCTCTCAGCAGAGATCCTGGTGCTTACTTATTTA
>CAJPEX010005301.1:0-16977 GCA_905338405.1 Notodromas monacha | reverse complement strand
TATTGGCAATTTTATCATGCAATGTCCCTCATGCCTGGCCTCTTTTATGACTTTTTATTGGAAAAAAGTCCCCATGTCAAGGTGTCCGGATGTGGGGGTCTCACTGTTCAGTATATGTAATAGGGATAAAAATTCAGTAATATTGTTGCTTTCGAAGAGTACAATTTCATAGCTGTCTGAATTTTCCTTGGAACTTATGTAACTCTAATGTTTTCCCCCGTCCCCTCAAGCCTCTAACACTAAATGTTTCTGGAGACATTTTGAATATTATTTTTGTGGGCCAAGAAAGGGAAAAGCATTAAAAAATGTAACTTGACGCTTTTTGAAAAATAAGTGGAAGAAGTATTGTGCAAATTAGGCCTTGTTTCCAACTTCAGCATCAACCTGAAAATCCTGTGCAAGGCATTTTTTGGGCCAAAAAGAACAATACTAATTTAAAGTTTCTTCAATAATTTTTTTCAAATGGCAGAAATGTTAGTTTCCCTAACTCAAAATCTCCCTCAGCCAATTTTTTTGCCTTGTCCTTCGGAATTTGATGATGTCAGAAAGAGGTTCAAATATGATGGCATTCATTATGAACATGCATATAGTAAATACAGAATGTAATTTTTTTTACAATCAGCGGGAATTTTAGCCACGACAACAAGAGCAGTAGCCAGTGACTCAGTTCTCATTGACCTGACAAAGGGCTCGGTTCGTGGCTACGACAGCAGAATCCAGTTCCTGCAGAAACCCTCGTGGCCCAAGAACAGCACTTTGGCGCAACCCAAGTGTGCGCATCAGGCCTTGATTAAAGTCAGCCTGGGCAAGCGAGAGCGATTAATCAGGCTGCAGCTGCAATTCAAACGATCCTCGTTATGGAGTTTTCATTTGAGCGATTCTCTGAGGGCCAGAGGCTCCTTGAGGTACGTTTTGGGGGACAGTGAAGCGCCGTACACGGAAGTCTGGTTGTACAATGGGCTCCTGAACGTGTTGGGGGACAATGAGTACCGATCTGCCACGAGAGACGTCCCGAAAAAAGTAAGCATACTGTATATATATTTGAGAACTGTGGGAATGTTTTTTTTTTCAATCAAAAGCTCTTTGTGATGAGGGGGTTTATTGCATTCTGATTCAGATTTTGTCACAAAAAAAATGTAGACACCCCGCAAGTATTCCTGCTACTGACATCAGTGAACTTTAGGTATAGTGTACTGAAGGGGATGTAAACAACCAAATAATATTATTTAAAAAATGTCTTGTTACAACATTTTTTTGAGTGTTTCCAGCAACTTTTCTGCACATTTGCAGAAAGGGATGTTAACACTACTGTTGCAAATTTTCTGAGTCACTTCTGCAGAAACAAGCATATCAAATTTAATCACCAGCCTCGAGCTGACAGAAAGTAATTTTTCATGTCACTCTATTCCTAAAAATTGAACCTAATCCTCAAAGAGAATACGCCAAATGGCGCCTTTAGAAATTTAAGCAATAAACAGAGACAAGTTTTGGCAATTGCCAAAACTTGTCCTTGGATCCTTCCATGGGAATCGGGTTTTGCGCCCGTTCTCACAAGAACCAAAAACAGACCTTTAGTCCTTGAAATCTTGAAAGAAAACCCGTAACTGTATCCCTATTGGCAGAAGCTGTAATCTAGCCCAAAATCATGGTGGAAAATTTCCACAAGAACCCTTTTTTCCTGAGGAAATGACTCAGGATTTTCTACCACTATCCCTTGAACCATCTTACTGTGCGGAGCAAAAAGTACTTGGCAAATCTTTTTGGAAAACTGTTTGACAAAACTTGTGATTGTGAATACAACGCTTTAAAATAGGGTGTTCTTGAGCACCCCAGTTGTAGCCCAACCAATTCTCGTGTTATATTTTAATTCTTACTTTTGTGAAATATTTCTACATCCAAATCTCCGTGACAACTACCAAAAGTGTTTCAAATTGCTTCTTTAGGTATACTGTACTGAAGGGGATGTATAAAACCAAATAATATCTCTTCAAAAGTGTCTTGTTACAACTGAATTGTCAGGCTACAGCTGGGGTGCTTGACACCCTAGTTTGAAGTTGGTATATTTGACAAAAGCAAGGATTTCAAAGCAATCAATTGCAAATGAGAGTTTTGATGTCTTTTGCGTGAGACTGCCAAAAAATGACTTACGCTGATAATCAGGAAGTTCTAACAGTGAAAAACCTTTCTCACTGAAATTTTGTCCCTGAGGAACTGACTATTCCTAGTAAATCCCAAGGATATTGGAAAACCTCTTGAGAACTTGAGGTCAAACTCAGTCCCATGAAATTCCTGAAGGATTAAGTTTTCTTCAGAAGCTTAAACTATACATCTTCTCACAAAATCATACAGTATTTTTAAATTCCAAGACTAACCCATCTGTATTTCAAATTTCCATCATCCTCTGCCATTGTGCCCCCCGCTGAATAATGATTTGAACGTGTTTTGAACCGCTGGGAAATCGTTTCCTCATCATGTGCAGAAACTCGACCTGAATCCATTGCAAATTTTCGGCGAGCCGGTTGCCAAACCGCGGCGGTTCCGGCGCCGCCGCACGTCTGGCCGCCGCCGTAAATCCTCGTCCACGCCGCACCGCCCCAAGCGGAAGTTGAAACTCGTGGCCGGAAAGCATTTCCTGTCTTGGAAGGGCGAGGATTTCCAGGACTATTTGCCTCATCCGAGTCTCTTCACGTTCCGGTCTGCGGACAACGAGGTCCCGGTTCGGATAACTCGAACGGAAGCCAGCGAAGACCCGATTTTCGGGAACCTGCAACACGAACCCGGAACCCACGAAGACGGGGACGAAGAAGAAGTCGTTTACATCGGGCTCAACCGGGTCGTGGACTCGAGCGTGAATCGCTCGGGTTCCGGATTGTGCAAGGTGATGATTTCGCTGTCCAAGCCTCGTGGTGAGTCGATAATTTTGGTGTTGTTGTCTTTATACACGCTACAACGATGCAACGAACATGCAAGAAATTCCCACAGAAAAAAAAATCTCAATTTATATCCCCAAAGAAAAAAAGGTTTCATCTATATACTATATTTTAAAAACCAAGGCTAGCCTCGATTTATGCGTCTCCTGTGAGGAACTCAGGACTTCAAATTATGATTGCAACTCTCATTCATTCACAGCTCCACCCTGATGTGTCTGAGGACAGTAAGCTACGAAAAATAAAAAAATTAAGTTCCATATACTAAATCACTCAGTACTTAAAGTACTGAAAGATAACATATAGAGTTTGTAGACAAAGCAGCCTAACTGAAATTCTGCGCGGTGCCGAAGGGCTGAAACATAACGCATACTCTTGGAAAATATTGACGATTTTTTCACTGCTGAAAACAGGTGTATAGTCCAAAACCTCCCTGCCAAAAGCCCCCTAGGTCAAAAGCCCCCCTGCAAAAAGCACCCATTAATGGTGAAATTGGGGATTACAGGTATTCTTGTAATTCTTGATAGTAAGCTGCACCTTTCACCAGCAGGCCCAGCACAAGGCCAAGTACCAATATGTTTGTAAGTTGAGTATATAAAGGGTTTTCTCACCTGCAGTGGTCATCAGGGATTCTTTGAATGTCTAAGCATAATCACTTGCTGACTTCTGCAAAATCTACAGTTCACATTGTTGATGCAATGGCTGGTGCACTTCAGATCATCAAAAATCAGAAGGGTGGTCAAAAGGCACACTACAATGGCTATTTATCCATGGTTAAGAACACAAATGCCAGTACTAGGTGCTGGAAATGTGCTAATGAAGAAGGAGATGAGATAATAGGGCCACATCCAGAAGAAAATGAGATTTAGAGCATCAGCGACACTGAGGAAGAGGCAGCAGAAGGCAATTTTGAAGATGATTATTCAACAGTCATTTTGAGGACTAATGAAGCTAAGTGGCCTTTCTCAGGGCCACCAGACACTGTTATGAAACTTGCATCCAATCAAGTAGTAGAGCGTCCGCAGTGATGGACAAAAAAACGAGATAATAATTAATAAACAATTGCAGAAGTGGCATTTGAACCCACGCCTGCAGAACCAGACTGTGACCTGAACACAGCGCCTTAGACCGCTTGGCCATCCTGACAACTTAATGTACTGGATGTGTTTTTTTTATCTAAGAAACAAACAGTGAACAAACAGGCCACAGACACACGCTACACGACGTCCTTATTATTCCCCCCAGACCCCTGTAGGATCCTACTGGTTGTTCCTCAGACTGCGGATGTTAAACAAAAGTGGGGGGGGGCTTTTGGTTGGGTACCACTGAAAACGGGGTAATTTTTATGAAAAGATGGGAAAAATTCCATAAAAGATGAGATTCTCATTTCTGAAATTAATGAAAAATGAACCGTTTACATTAAACGAATTGAAACATATATGAACAAAAATATATTTGTGCCGCCATGAATGCCAGGAATTTCCCTGGAATTTTAAAATTTGTTCAATGTTGCATCGTCGCTTCATCGCCTCCGAAATTTTGAAAGTGACGTAACATACTGTATACTTGACTTGTTCACTTCGTTAGGAACCATTTTCCCGTCATATACACATTCACTGATGGATTCGTTGATGAATGTTTTAGCTTCTCATGACATGAGGTCTTGGATTCTGAGCACGTAGTGGCACTTGTCGGTTTCGTAACGCATGCGCAGACTTTTATTCGCTGGCCTTGGGGCGAAAAGTGCCTCGAGTCTTCGAGAAAAATGGAGGAACCGAAGCTGAAATGACAAAAAAATTACGAGAAGGACAACTGGACTTACTCCAAAAAAGCACACATTTTTATATTTTTCCACTTTGGGACCTTCCGAATGGAGAACAATTTAATTTGCGCCCGCGTTTTCGTTGTTTTATATTTTCGATTTTCATAATGCGATTCATTTAAATTCTGAGGAAGAGGATATGATATTTATGGGCTGGGTTGGTCAAGACAATAGGCTGATCGCATTAATTCATACGAAATCAGTCAGACATTCCGTAAAGTATCGTCGATGATTGAATACGGTTGAGGAAAAGCAAAAAAATTATTTCATCTTGTTGACGTCAGGCGAGAATTCTATCTTGAAAAATGTACTATTCGACCCAAAAATCCTCCGAAAAACAACACGGTTTTCGCTCACGGAAAAAAATGCTTTCGGGAGAAACAATTGTTCATTGCAGGACATAATTTCTAAAAAAAAAAAAGAGCACCTATATAGTAACAATGATGCAGAAAATGTCAAGTTCATACTTGATTCAAAAGGATGTTCCAAGATTGTATCTGAAATACTTCAAAAGTGCTCTGGATATTTTTGTTTGAAGAATATTGCTCTTCCCTTCGGCAACCAGCACCCGAACCCTACGGAATACCGATTAATATAAGTTTTAGTAAAACAAATTTCGGAATGAAATATATTTCATAACGAATTGTCAAAATTCCAAGCTCTGATGGTCCGTTTTTATCGAGTTCACATTTATTCTCGCTTGTTAAGAGAAGAGGGGGAAATTTTGTGAAGCAACATTCTTGCCGGGATAAGCAGCATTTCTGGAAGACCCGATTTATTCATGACTGATCCGCCGGCACGAGAACTGACGAAAACCTGTAGGTGAACCCGGTTTCCTCGCCTACAAATTCGGGGCGATCCCGAATAAATCGAACCAGATATTCCGCAGTGATTAAACAAGATTCAATGTTTTGACTTCGACGCAAAGGCATCAATAATCTGAGTCATTCTCCTTTGTGCTGTAGTAGAAAAGGCGCCCAACGAAAGTTCTGAGTTCGCGAAGGGGTCCAAATTTGAAAGAAAAAAAAATCGAGTATTGTACAGGACATCTATACGAGTTTTTCACATCTTTCATTACAAGATTTCTTCACGAGACTATTCAAAGAAAACTGTGTTTGTGTCAGGATTATATTTAAAGGCATTAATAATGCGATTAATTCCCATTAAAATTAGGAAATTTTACATCGATCCATTCTGCATTGTTCCAAGAAAAAGACGCTCATGAGACTGTGTTTTTCTGTTTATTACATTTTTAAAATCTCCAGAAAATAAATATTTCATCTGAAACGTGAAAATTAATAAAAAATTCGAATACATCGTGAAAATTGCGCCAGTTTTTAAGTGCCAATATTTTGAGAACGAATGGAAGCGCCTTTTTCAAAACCAAGCTTATTCAAGTTTATTAAATTGAATTTCCTAAAAATTTGATTGAATGACGCCAGCTGCCTCGGTGAATTGATGAAGTTCTTAAAAATTAACTGAGGAACATTGTTTCATGTTTGAATTCAAATGCTTGCATTGATTCTGAAAATATTTGAAAGTTGAGAAGCTTTTTGAACACCGGGGGTTTTCAAACAAAATTGATGCGTTCAAAGTACAGTATGCGAACAGTTTTAACATTTAGTTTCTAGTATAAATATATTCAGAAAATATCGCCATTTAACTCTACATGGACTTATGTTGATCCACCCTGAAAAAAAAAACTGAGTGTGTCAATGAAAAATTATCGGAAAATTTTCGAAAGAGATTGCGATGAAAAAAAATCCAAAGAAATCAACCTGCACCCCGAAAATTAGTCGAACTCACAATTTAATATTTTTACTGCGTGAAGTTACGCACATTTTTAGAGCTCAAAAATAAGTTGAACTGCATTCCTCAAGTGTCGAATCACCAGCATAGGCTTATTGTTATGAATATTGAATTTAAAATTATTTTTGTATTCAGACTTTCAATTTCTTCATTTTCTTCGGAATTTCCCAAGTACATCGTCAATCTTTACAGCGGCTATAAATTGAGTACAAAGCGGCTATAAGGCAATTATTTTGTTGCACGGAATAATAATGACTTTTTCGTGTTCCTGCGGGTGTATATAAACGAAGGGAAGGAGATCACGCATGCAGAAACAACTTCGTGTTGCTGTGGGGGACAATTGAATTCGTGATTTGTTGAACGAGAATTCACAGAGCAAAGGACAAGTGTAATTTCGTCCATCGCGGAAATAATAAAATACTTCCCTTTCATTGCTGAATGCTAAAACTTTCGGACATTGACTGGTCATGTCTGCAACTTCGAATATACAGCTCTCGATTTCCGGGACTATATAGACTTCGTCCGGAAACAATCACGTATAACTCCGGAATTGTAAATTCATTGGCTCGAAATTACGTTTGACTTCATTATCATGCTTCACTGTTCGTGAAACAGTTTCAATAATGGATTATTCAAAGGTCTAATCAGAGCCAAATTTGATCGCTTTCAGATGATTGCTCTGGACAGCAAAACGATTGCGGACCGAATGCGATTTGCAAACGAGCCACAAAAGATAAGCAAGTGTGTATTTGCAAACCAGGCTGGCAAAGAAACGGAAAAACTTGCACTGGTAAGTATACACTGATGATTCAATACTATGGTGATATTTCCCGAAAAGAAAAAAAAATCACCAGACGACCTTTCGGAACTGTTTACAAAGATTTCAGTAATCCGAAAGTTCAATTTATCAGGTTTTCAAACATTTCAAGGCTCTGACAAAAGATCAAATGAGACTAAAGAAACTCGAGAACCAAACATTGAAGAATATTCTTCGAAAATAATTTTGAAAAACTCCCTTTTATGAAGGTGGAATTTTTTTCGACAAAGAATTAATAACCAATGGTAACCATTAATTTATTTTGATTGCTGCGCGAAAAAAAAATCAGAAATCAAGTGAGAATCAGTTATGGGCTGCAGATAATAAGTTAATGATGTACGAGGGGTCAAACAAAAGTTCTCAGGATAGAAATTGAAACGGCATAAAATTTGACTACATGAAAATTATTGTTTAAAAACTTTCTTTGGCGCCATAAAAATATGGAGCCCTGTTTGACAAAATTTTTTAATGAAAAGCAGAAAGCTGACCGGGTGACATTTGAAAAAAATATGTCAAACAGAGCTGCATTTTTTCTGTACCAAAGAATGCTTTCCAAACAATAATTGTTTTTAGCTCAATTTTATGCCGTTTCAAATTAGATCCCAAAAACGTTTGTTATTTGACTACTCAATAATTTTTGCGCCATCTTTTTTTTTGCACTGCTTGACGAGACGGGAATTCGTATTGCAATTTTTCAGCAAGACCCCATACGAAGAAAGAAAGCCTTCTCTGCGATTAAATCATGTCTATTCGGATGAACATATTTTGACAGATTATGACGAGTGCCAGATTCAAAATGGCGGCTGTGTTCATCATTGTCTCAATTATGAGGGCAATTTCACGTGCGGGTGTCGCGAGGGTTTCGCCGTTCCTCCAACTGTGTCGACATTGACGAGTGCTCGAATAACCCCAAGCAACGTCACGGATGCGAATACGAATGCATCAACACGATTGGCAGCTACGAGTGTTCTTGCCCCGAGGGGTTCAATCTCTCTCCAGATGGACGACATTGCACAGGTTGAGTGATTTCAAATTTCGAAAAAATTTAACCATTTTTGTTTTGAGTGATAAGTATATGGAAAAGAAAAATGGCAAGAAGTACGCAGACTATTGTTATATTTCATTTCGTTGTGTCCAGAAACTCACTATGATGTGCATGGATAAAGGTGACTGACAGTGACATAATATTTGAATGCTTTTCTCAACAGGATTTCCCCGTGGAATCAAAAATAGCTTTTCATTTAATCTTAATCTGGAAGTCGCTGAAATCACCGCGTCGTGACATTGAGGGAAGCAAAATGCATGCAAAAAATAATTTAATCCTATATATGCATGGTAACCTTGAGACCAGCTTTTTAAATCATGGATACAATTCTGTGTATTTTACGAATATTTCGAGTAATTCCAGCATTTATTCAGGACAGATTCTGCAGCTAGTTGCTGCCTAATTTATGAATACAGGTGGACTCGCCATACGAAAATCTTGTCTTCGACGATTTTTTCTGCGTAAAAAAAAAACTGTTTTTGTCCCATGGGATTTTCTCCCCATGTTATATAGGTTCTCTAATACGAAATTCTCTCTACAACTAATTCTTCTGGTCCCTTAAAATTTTATTGTTGAAGAGAGTTCCCCTGTGTTATGGTCCTTATAGAAAATGACTCCGAAAGCAATTCACGCGCTGTTGCATTCAACTATTGGTGCTTTTACCAAGGAATTCGTATTTTACCTCCTCTGACCTCTTTTGACGAAGTCTCTGCATAGTTAATTGATTTCTTTAAAAGAAATTGTGTTTCATATAATTCCCGGAATTTTTTATATATCAGAGATGGACGCAGAGTGCGAAGAGCTGAACTGCGCCCACACCTGCGTCACTGGCAAGAACCACGTCAACGGAACCCAGTCCCAGCACCAACCCTTCATGAGTGCTCTGAATGACGACCCATCAGCATCGCCGAATCACGGAAGCATCATCGATCAATTCCCGCACCAGCAATCGTCATCAACGACTCAACGCGGGTTCACGACGGCTGTCGCTGCAGCGACAGCGAGTTTGAGCAACTCCTCGTTGTCGGTGTCGGCGAAGAAGCGGTGTCGATGTTTGTCGGGGTTCTTCCCGAATCCGCCGGATTTCAGGACGTGTCGACGCACTTGTGCCATCGGCAACGGCGGCTGTCAACACTATTGCAGGGACAGTCGACGAGGACCCGTTTGTTCGTGTCACTCGAATTATGTTCTGTCGAGCGTCGACAACGCCACTTGCCTCGGTGAGTAACACTTATTTAATAAACATTTTTCCACGTCCTTTTTTTTCATCAACATACTTGCATTTATTTAATAATCATATACTGTATATATATAAATCGTGAGCGAAGTTTTCGAAATAAAAGTAACGATGGAGGTCGACACTCTCTTCATAACAAAATTAAAGGGTCGGAAAAAAATATTTGTTGGGAGAATTAATTTTATTTCTTTTGCGAATTCCTGAAACCTGGGTAGAGAACCCTATTGGACCAAATAAAAATCCGTTAACAAAAGAGAATCGTTGTAAGTAAGATCGTCGTATAGAAAGTGTTCATCTGAATTATTGCATGCGGGTTTTATTTTTAGAAGCAGTGCATTAGACGATTTTTGACCTGATTTTCGAGGGAACTCGATGACCTGCTGAGCGAATATCATATTTATTTTAATTACGTGTACGAAGAGTGACTAAAGTTTAATAATAAAAAAAATCCTAGCGGAACTCTTCTTTTCGGAGTATTCTGAGTGTGAATCTTGTTTTATATTTTTTTTTATGGAGGTTTTTGGGGAGACCGAGCTGGTGATTGAAAAGATACAGCATCGTAATCAATAATTCTGAAAATTAAATGAAAGAGAAAAGTTTCTCATTCATCGGCTTTTCTCTCTCTCTCATATTGTAATGCTGTGAAGGTAAATTATTTTTCCATCAGTTATTTGTCCGGGGAAATTATTGTGATGTCAAGGAAATAAAATAGTTTCCTTCTTCCAGGTAAGAGTACGGGTTGAATTTCGTATATCATTTTTTCAGAAACCCTTCAATTTATGTTTATTATTTCGTATCTTTTTCCGTTTTGAATATCTCACATCGCAATATGTTTCCCCACCTCAGACGACGAATCATTCAATCCCAATAAATCCTCAATTTGAATGTGCTTCGCCATGATTCCAAAAAGTGCGACGAATCTCTCCTTTCCTGAAATCACTTGTAACAACTTAGTATCAACTGATTCTCAAGTAATCACGATGTAAGAAAATTTGTACGAAAATACGCTGTCAAATGTTTATCGATGTCGGTGAAAATAATGTGTTCTTTAAAGTTAGCATTAATATTTTAGTCCAGATTTGCATGAATAATTCCAGTTTAAGAGGATAATCGTGTTTGTTTCTCCTGACAACAAACTTCCTGATTTATTAGAACAGTGTTTTCAAAAGGATGATTTTCTCGTGAATAGAATTTCATTCAGTTATCATGATTTTATACCGATAACTCGAAATGTGTTTTAAAAAAACGAAGAACTTTGGCACGCAATTGGCAGCTGATTTACGGGAATCAATTGAATAAACTCCGTTTATTTTCGGAGGAAACACGGTGCACTGAAGTGCAAATAAAATCTAGGAGTCTGGCCGAACCGCGTGATATTTTCGGAAGGTGTTGAAATACGCACGTCGATGAAAAGCGGAACGACACCAAATACGAAAAAATAAAATCCATATTTTAAATTAGGAACGCAAGGAAAGAATCAGACTGCCGCAGGTCTTTTTATTTGCTCAAGTTCTTATTTTCCAAGGAGGGGGAAACAAAGCAAAGTGCTTCAAGCGTTCGTGACTAGAAAGCCGCTCTTAAAATTTCCGGGCTCGTGAGTTCGCATATTAATGACTTGCCGATCGGATATTACAACAAGATGGCAATAAATTTTTGTTATAAAACAATTGCTCCTTATTTCTTTCATTTCCTATTTATTACACTAGTACGTTATTCTTTTTGAGTTATCGAACTAGATGATGATGAGGTCAGTGTGTAGCTTAGTTATTCTTCTGTGTTTTCATCAAGTACAAATTAACTTTTTATAGGCATTGAATCGCTTCCGTTATGTCTATCGCTCCTTTTCCCCCACTGACCTACATTTTCGAGATTGAAATACTGTACTAATGATGTTCTTTTTGAAAAAAATTTTCTCGTGCTTTCTCTCTCTCTCTCTCTCTCTGTCCCCGTCTTTTTTCTTAGCAACCTGTGGAGTGAACAATGGCGGCTGCAAAGAACTTTGCACGCAAACTGACCGAGGATCCGTTTGTTCTTGTCCTGCAGGATTCGAACTGGATATTGACGGCAAGTCTTGCAAAGGTCAGTCTTTAAAAATTCAAAAGCTGTCATTTGTGATTGATGCAAAATGTTCCTTGATTATACTCAGCTTTTGTGGACAGGCGTTCGCTAAATTTTTTCTGCAATCCCGAGATTCCACTCCCGGAATTCATGCAAAAATAATGATGATGAATCGATTTTTTTTTTCGTGTAAATGATTGTGAGCATTTTTATCAATTCGATTCTACCGATTACCAATAATAGTGATTCCAGAAAGAAAAGGGCTATAGAAAAGCATTTGGGTCAAACTTGCATGCACTCAAGTCTAGATAAAAACTTTTTAAATATCTTCCAGAAAATGATTTTAATTTTGATGCATGTATTCTTATCATCGCCTCTATGTAGATTAATTTTCCCAATAAAAACCAATGATTTTTAAAATATCATAAACTTGATATTTCTTCTTCATAGCGCTAAGAAAGAAAACGGGTCAGAAAAGGATTTCGGGGTGTGCCAATATATCGAATGCATTCAAGTCTACTTTGAAGTTGTTCCGTCACACTTTTAATTAAATAAAAATAAATTCATTTTTATCACCATCTGCGCTTTTCACGGTGAAGATTTAATAATTTTTAAAATACATTACTGTACCATGATAAAATTAAGTCTTTATTCTTTAGCGCTTGTCCCCGGCGGACAGGCTGCGATGCGTGGACGTGGACGAGTGCTCTGTGGACTCGGGTGCTTGTCAGTTCCATTGCCACAACACAGTTGGCTCGTATTCGTGCTCTTGTCCAAAGGGGTTTCAACTATTTGGCGGACACCGTTGTGGAGGTTAGTTTCTGTTTAATCCATTTGCGAGAAATTACCGTACGACTCGAGTATACCAGCAGCACGCGCCCTCAAGTGCGACGCGTACTTTAGTTTCTCTTTAGGGTGTGGGATTTCCCCAAAAAGTATATCTTGTGTATATCAAAGTGTAGGGGAACCTCTTCGAGGTTCACTCAAAAGACCAGTGAAGGTTAATTATTCTGCTTAACCTCATTACTTTCTCAAATGGGATGGAGAATCTTGCTCCAGACCAAAAGAAACAGAATAAATTTGTAACCCCTATTACTATCTCTAAATCAAACGTGCACACTCATTTTTGTATGCATTCCATATCAAACTTCTTTCCCAAAAAATAATGTTAAATAAAATTATCTCTTGAATAAAATTTCATCAATATATAGAACATTTTAAAAGGATTTGTGCCAAACAGAATTGTCCTTTTATCATTTCCCCTCTCTATATACAGAGGCTCACTTGCAGTTTGCATCTCTGGAATCATTGAAAAACATCATCAAGTAAATTTGTTCTTTAAAACATTTTATTGATGTGCATACCACACACAACCCCACTTTTCTGACTTTATTTTGCAGAAATATGTGCCTGTTGTACTTTACAGTACTGTACTTGGGTGAATACGTTACCTACAAAAGGATAAGACAAGTGTAAAATCTAACATATACTCTGCTGATGAACAAGTAAACAGTTAGATTCTTTGTAGAAACTGTTTGAGAATAGGAATATATCAAGTTCAAGGGGTAAAGTGATGATTGCCAAGTCCAAGTGAGAATTGTCCTGTACACTGTATTGTAAGACATATAAGAGTTCATCTTATCTGCCTAAAATCTCAATTGTGATGGACTCTTTTTCCTAGTTTACCTTCTTGCTTGGAGCTTCTCATTCTACTTTATCTTGATTGAAAAAATTACAAGAAAAAAATCAAATTTAATATGAGGCAAGAAATTAATGACTTGAGAAAGACCACATAGTTTTATCTGATTTTCGATCTAATTACGGTAATGTGAATCTGAATGAAGAAAGAAATCGTCGCACATTTTTGTTTTGCTCCGTGCGTGTAAATGTCACAAGGAAATAATGTTTGACCTTTGCCCTCGGGGGTTTGCGGAAGTCCATTTCCTTTTGACACCCGTGGTGACGCGTCGGGTTGCTCTAATGCATGTAGAGGGTCTCCCAACAAACAAAAAAACAACACTGACGTTTACAGAAATATGAAAAAAATGAGTAGAAATTATTAGACACTCAAAAAGGCCATTCGTGATGCTCAAAACCATTTTTCGTCTCTCACGATATCGATGAGTTTTTACTCCAGGTAGAGTTTAAACTTTCAAATTACAGTCTTGAATTAATACAATCATCATAATTTGAACACCGAATAATCCAGTGAATGTTGAAAGAATGAATAAATCATGGGAAAGGACAGGAATGGTTGACAGTGCATTTTTCCACTCCACGATGAAGACGAAAAGAGAAACACAGGCAGTGTTTTTTTTCTTGGTTGACTGTTGGGTGTACGTGGTAACTTTTTAACGTCAAAGATGACAAGGTTATGTGTAATTTCCGGCGACAATAATACTTTTCCCTGCTCGTGACAAGTGTGACAGTCACAAAAATGCGTCGGGCTTAGTATTTCCACATCTTCGCAAGCACCCGTAAAAATAATCCCGTGAAGCCACGTGGGGGTTCCGCCATTGACCTGCGCTATTTTGTTTTGTTTCGAAATACGGAATTTGAGCTTCGAAACTTATTTTCTGAGTGCGAGTTCATTCTTGAATCTATGATCAACAGTAAAATTCATTCCTCAAAGAGCTATGAAATTTATTAAATTAAAAATTCAATAAATTTGACGAGAGCCGCTTGTGAGTCGAAGCGCTATATTCTATAAGAACTCTAGATAAATCCAAAATGCAAAGCTCTGAGAAAATTTTGGTTGAATTTCTAATGCCGTTGTAAGTTTCGATGTAAGTCAAGATTTACCATAATTATACGAAAAGTTCGAAAGTTTTTGGCAATGTGACTGACGAGAATAACAAATTATGCAGCGGAGATTTCAGAGGCTGGATTTTCTTTCAAAAGGACTTTCACTTCACCGTCAGAAGATTTACTTTCAAAAAAATATAAAGACTAGATAGATTTAATAAATAGATTTATTTTCAAAACTTAACTTTCACTTGAAAGGGTATCCACAAAATCAGTAGATACGCACAATCAGGAAGATAATCTGTCTTACAAAGATATGATATATCTTTATCTTGATAAGATATAGTTGGCGGAATTTTTGAAATTTGATAAGTTTTGCAAAGAGAAATCACAAAAATTTATTTTTTCACCGTTTTTTTTTCTGTTTTACCCTATGAAAGTTATTTTTAGAACGCGGAAGGCGTGAGTTGACAAGTTGATTTCGAAAATGCGATCCGGCTATTTGCTGCATTTACACGTCTTCTGAAATCGTGTTCTGAAATCCACCTTGTTTCTTTTTTCTCTGTGGCAATCTTGGGTAGATTTCGACGAATGTTCCGTGAATAATGGAGGATGTGCGCAAATTTGTGTCAATCTCCCGGGAAAGCACGAATGCAAGTGTCGACCTGGATTCCGACTTCATCCGAATGAACGTGACTGCGTTGGTACGTTATTTCGTAATTTCGTCTCACTTTTCTTTTCATTTATGCCCACTGCCCTTGCAACACTTCAACAACTAAACTGCAGTGAATTTCCTGATGACTAAGAAAAAACTAATCCGTCCTTGATGCGGATTATGCGGGAATTTTGTAATGTGGAAGGCATTTTCCCTGATAAGGATACATGTGATCATTTAATCTGTTCCCGACACACCAAAATTACGTGAAAATCTTGAAAAGTGGTTAGTTTCCCCTTGTTTTCCGGCATCTGATTGTGAATTTAAAATTGATAAGAACAAAATAGAAGCATAATCCTGATATCGTATTGCTTCTAGCTTTTGTTTGAATTTCACAAAGTGTAAAACATGAAGATGTGAAATTATTTTTTAGGATTATCGATGAATGCTCAAGTTTGAATTCGAAACTTTTTTAAAATTTGCGCACTTTTGGTGTCAAAAATTTCGTTTTGTGAAAAAATTTCGTATTGTAAGTCTCGTTCAACACCCCCACCTCCCCCACCTGAATTTTTCGTTCTGCGGATTTTTGTTCTCTGGGTGTTTATTAATGCGGGGATTTGCCGCAAATTTCAAACTCAAGCTTTGAGATACATTTTCAGTAGTCGATTACGTAAGTGACTATAGATCAGCATCATAGTTTCCCGACGCTTTAAAATGTGAAAACTCTCAGCAAAACATTTTTCAAAGCAATCTGGTCTAAATCGCACAAAACTCAGAACAAGACATATAAACATGAAAAATTGGTACTTCTTTTGGTATAAAGAAGTTGACTGTTGTTGCAATAAGAACTTTAAACTAAAATCTCAGTATTTCGAGCATACACAAAACGTCTTTCACTTATTACTTTAATCAGATGCCACAATTTGCTTGCCATTGCCGACACCGAGCAAAGCCAACATGACGTGCTCCACCAGTTACGACGGATTCTACGAAGAGACGTGTCACGTCGAGTGCGTGTCGGTGACGGGATTCTTGCTGAGGTCCCTGTCGAATGCCCGAAGCACGACGTTGACGTGCGGTGCAAGAACCCGGTATCAATGGACCGACCCTGAGGGCAACGACGGTCTTCCCAGTGCTGCTTTCGGTTGTTCAGGTAAAATCTCAATATACCGACTTATATTTCAAAAATGGGCTTTTTGACTTATTCAACTTACGTATTTATTCGAAGAAAAGGCTCACTATAATCTGACTTGAAAATTGTAATTTTCGGAAATTTAATGAGTATTTTTTGAAATCATAAGAGGCTCTTTTTTTAAATGTGGCTTTTAAAATAGGGGGGGGGTGATTTTTCCGTGATAATTATATTAGTAGGATTTTTAATTTGATTTTTACTCCAAGATTTGGTTTGTAAGGAAGGACTAAGCCACAATCATTCTGAAATAGAAAATTAGGTTCTCCCGTTGTTTATGGTACTACCATCTGGCATCTGCAGTAGTTTCAGAAGGTCATAAGCTAATAATCTAGAAAATTAAAACCGTAAGGGTGATTCATACGTTTGTATGAACATATGAGATGTGAGCACTCTTTTCTTTTATAATAAAAAAGATTACCTGTTTTTACGATTAGAGGAGGCATTTTTCCGAAGAATTCTGCTAAAAAGCATGCAAATCTTACACTGTATCTACGTAAGAGAATATTACGTGTGTCTCATGATTGAACTTTATCTTTATCTTTTACTTTATCTTTTAATCCAAGAGGGCAACAAATACCATGATGGTAGACCGTAGACGTCATCAAAGTCTTCCAGTATTCGATTATTAGATCTTTTAATTTTGGCATTCCCACTAAGTATGCAAACATAC
>CAJPEX010005300.1:0-16979 GCA_905338405.1 Notodromas monacha | reverse complement strand
CTTCGCTTGGACAAACATAACAATCATCAGCAGAGTGACAAAAAGCAATTCAGCACATCCACTGGATGAAAGTGAAAATTCTCAAGTGAGATCTGAGGATTAGCTTGATCTTTGAAGCGTTTTTTTTTCACCATAAAGCAGAAATTACAAGGTTCGTCATATGACAGAATTTCAATCAAGCTACGACAGTGACTAAAATTAACTGAAATGAGCACCTAATAATCAAATTAATTGAAAGTGGGGAAAATTAGGAAAATTTTAGATTAAAACCTCATCACAAACCCCAGAAAGTGTTCAATTTCAATTTCAGTACAATTCCTTCACAACAAATCTGATAGATAAATTATTGTAACAACAGTATTTTTCCTGGACCCAGCAGTTAATTCATGGACAATGTTATAAACCATTTTTATGAGAAACTAATTTTCCTCTACCTCAGTACATCAAAATGTAATCTTATATTTGTGTGCATGGGCCAAATAAATTCTTTCAAATGAGCCACATATGGGAAACACCTACCTTTTGCACTTGATTGAAAAACCTTCAATATATAAAAGCTACTCTTCTGGAGCAGAAAATTTAGCAGAACAGGAAGACAAAATTAATTTACCCCCATATCAGATTTTTCAAGTGGCTATGAACAATGTTTGAAAGGATAATGCTCTGTTTTGGGGAACACACCATTTTTTTGAAAAATGTTCTCCTTCCACATGAATTTTCTGTTTTCTTCAGCTCATAATACTTCAGTAAGATAAGTACTGTATATTTTCAGGAATTTTAAGGAAGGGAAAGTCTGAAATGAGAGAATTGCATTTCACATTGAGTACTTTATCTTATCAAAAGAAGTTGGAAATTATAGCAATTCTTCACATATTTGTTTTGTAAGTAACGTACAAAACTTCAAGGCATATATTTATCAACTGTTTTCCATAAAATTTCAGTCTGTCCTACATCTTTAACAAACCAAAAATCTTATGATTTGGCCCATGACAACTTTTTTCTCAGCAGGTCCCTGGGGCTCTGTTGTAGCAACATGTTGCTGTGATTAAAAGAAGAGTGGTTGTCCAAAATTAAAAAAAAATTCGCCATAGAAACATGATGTTCTACATAAAAAGAAAATTTAAATGTTCATGCTCTCATGAAAAATGTTCAGCATATGTCCTGAACTCAGCTGTATCAAAATATAATGTTTAGCCTTTCCATTATGAAATTTCTTTAGAAAAAGTCTCAAAATCGGAAAATAAGCTAATACTTGAAAACACAAAAAAGAAAATGTTGAAATTTTGTGAACAAGCTCAATTTGCCTATGCAGCAGTTGAAACCCTCAGCATAACCTTTGTCTCATACAAAGTACCCTCAATTAAATGCCATCTTTGCTCAATTCTACAAAATATTCCAGGAGAGATTATACGTCAATAAATCACCCAGCCTTTGGCTAGTCTGCTGAAGTTTTTTTCACCAGTCTGCAAAAGTTTTCTTCAGAATAATACATTTATTGAAAGTAGCAAATGTTTACTTTATCTGAAATGTTTGAAATATGATGGCAAATGGAAATATCTGATGGAACAGTAAAAGCTGGCTTTTCTCCCAATAATGCTTCAGAAAAAATTTTCATCCGCTGAATTTATTTTTTTTTATACTTCATTGTAAGCAGCCTACCTTTCTAGCTTTGAAGACATTTCACAAAAGCTGCTTCATTGGTTCTTAACCTGATTTTTGCAAAAAGCAGAAACTTTTTAAATATATGTCCTTAAATAGACCAATAGGACCACTTGAGACAGACAATTCAAGAGAAGGCCAATTTGAGACAGGGCCAAATTGAGACAAATAAATTTTGAGAATTTGAGACAGATACACACTTTGAGACAAAATGACTTGACTGTGTTTCTCCCTATTATCTTATGTTGCAAAAATTGCAATGTTTGGTGAAAAGTTCATAATCCCAAGGTGTTCCTCCTTTTTGTCCATCAAACTGTTTCCTCATCAAGGAAAAATTCAAATCTTTGAATCAAATTAAGCATTCTTCTCATTAAGAAAGATTCTCAAGATACATTAAGCAGATTCTTCTCATTGTCTCAAATTGCCCATATTTCAAATTGTCCCTGTCTTGAATTGTCCCTGTCTTGAATTGTCCATGTCTCAAATTGTCCATGTCTTGAATTGTCCCTGTCTCCATTTGTCCAGTCTCAAATTGCCTGTCTTGATTTGTCTGTATCCCCCATAAACTCTTTAAAACATAAATTTTTGGGTGTGTAAAAATGATATGCAACTTTGCCAGTCCACAGAAACTTTTTTGGAAAATTTGCCAATGTGCAAAATATTTTATGAAAATTTGCCAGTCCAGGGGCCCAAAACGGGCAGGGAACACTCCATTAAAAAATCAAGGTTATTTGACTGCAATACTGTACATATATATACATAGAACTGGGATCGACCTGTGGCTCAACATCAGCGGGAACACCATCCACTAATACCGCTGTGATGCACCAGCATGAGGAGGATCCTTGGGTGCGGATGCTGCTGAAGGCGTTCAACTGCGATTGCTTGTATTGCAAGGATCTAGGGAACCCGGCCCAGCGGCGACCGGATCAGTGGAACGTGCTCAAGAACCTGCTGGACTTGGCCAAGGCCACGTCCACTGGGTTCCGACGACGGGGTTCGTCGCTGGTCGACGACGACGGGGTCCTCAGGGACCTGGCTGGTGACGATGCATTCATCCTCGCCCCCGGGGGTTTTCCCGCGTCCGTCAAGGTGACTTTCTCCCTATTCATTCACAGCATAGACGCAGTTTCCTTGTTGGCCTCGAGCTGAAAAAAAATATTTATACGATGGATAAAACTTTTTGTATGAGGAAAGAACCCATGCAAAGAAATTGGCAGGATTTCTCCACGAAAAGACCTGCTGCGCGGTTCCCTAAAAAATATAAGCAGACGAAGGAAATTATAACCACGTATAATCAATTTCACCCCTTTTTCAAATGCGACGACATTCCCTTAAAAACAATTATAATAAATGCGGGAAATTGAGTGAACATAAAGTTAATTCAGACAATTCTTGTTAAAACAAATTCAAGCCAAGAACAAACGATGTTTTCTGTTCCCCTGTCGTATAGGAATAATATTACTGTATTTTGATTTCGTTTTAACGTCATCTAGTTCATAACGAAGCTTTTTTAAGGTCCAAACGCCTAATTTGTAACGAGATTATTTTGTATCTTCGTGACCTGACATAACGACCTTTACAGAAACTCCGGACAAAAACCAAGAATTTTTCTGTCTGCGGACTTGGCAAAAAAAATTGTCTTCATGCCTGATTCCAAGAATTCATAACTGGAAAATGTTGCCCCTATATAGTTTTCATTGTCATATATACACATTACTGTAAAGCGATTTGGAGGTTCAGGCAACACTGTAGGAGAAACACTGCCTCGCATAATATAATAGCATGCAGGAGCTATCACAGAATGAACAGAAAAAATCTAATATTGTTTTTCTCCTCGGGGAAAATGTTGCGTTCGGAAAAACCGCGCATTACAGGTAAGTAATACATCCAATGCAGTACAGTATACTAAATATAAGGATCAAGAATCGAAACTACTGAAGAAAGCAATGATTTCCAACAGCTCTTCTTATTGATCGTATAGCCTATATATTACTTGAAAAGTTCAAGCATTCAGCACCTAATCATTGGCAGCAGTACAATGATGTTGAAGTACAATGCCCAACTAATATCCGACGAAATGCTTTGTGTAATTCGTAATGGAGTGACATCTGGGAACTATACTCAAAAAACGAAATGATTCAAGTGTTTCGGTACGGTTTCAGGGCTTAAATAAAGAACCGATCACATCCATTCTACGCTAATAAATACCATCCGATTGTCTCTCATTTCACAGACACTGTCATTTCGTTAATTTTTTCATGTGTGAAACACGTTCGTATTTCACGCGTAACTTTCGGAAAGCATTTATTTGGTACGCATTTTCATTCAGTAAGAGTAAGCGGGGTACTATTCACCCGCGAAAACGCTTACATTAATTTACCCTTCATTTCCATCGTATCACGGATTCCCGTATAATAAACGGATTTATATAATTTTTGCCTTGATTTACCGTGAAGATCCTGCTTTGGGTGATGGACCGCACAAAATCATACATTCAAATAGTTCCACAGAAAGTAGACATGTATACTGACGAAATTCAACCCTGGATGAAGGGATCAATTCCGCTCAACCAAGATATCACTGCTGCACAGTCTGCAATTAAATAAGTGCTAGATTTTCTTAAACTAAGTCTTTGCAAATAATGCACAGCACAGCGGATCTCCGAACTTTCAATAATTGCGAATTTCACGGATTGCTCTGCTGTATTATACTGTATAGCAAATAATCATCAGTTGGAGCAAAACTGATCTAGATGTCTCGTATGTGCATCTTGGCTAATCGATCCCGTGAATAGGTTCCTATTTATATCTGCATATTTACAGTGTTGTCGTAAATTAGTTTATTTAGATCTTCTACAATCTTTTAAATCCAGACGTCTCTAGATTCTCCAATTGTATAACTTACCGTCGCAAGTTGTGTTAAACTAATTTCAACAATTCCTTGAGAGGAGATTTCTTGATCCTTGTTACTGGGCAAAGTAAATTCAACTCCTCTTTTATCAAAATGTATGAGTGAGCTTTATTTCGTGTTCAACAGCAGAGATACCGTACTCTAACAAACTTCGGACAGCAATGAGCGCGCGATCAACAGAGAACAGGCAACTATATAGATTCGGTCAGGTAAAGTTGGGCAAGAATGGTCAGACCCGGATCTGACCTCATTCTAGGTGAGGTTGCGTAACCTTGTGGCGCGTGACTCACGGGAGATCACGCAGCGGAACCGTGAGCCAGACAACGTGACTTTATTCGGAGCGTTGTCTGCTAGGTGAAAGGGGATGAAAAGGGAACGCAATAAAGTTATTGATGACAGAATGAATGAATGAACAGAAAGCTTCATTTTCTGCTTTTCAGTGTTTGCAAGGTTCAATCAACATTCCCACATCAAACCCAAATCCATTTAAACTGCATGAGATAGTTCAACAGGAGCTATACAAACAAATGTCCAATTTTTTTAGGTGATATACAGTACTGCTGAATAACTTAATTTGTGCAGGGAATGAATCAGAGAAATAAACAAAAATGCCCCACAATGTCGTCATCCTCCTAATGTGCTTGCTGTAAGCCTACAACCACACACCGTGTGTATAAAATATCATTCACCAGATCAACTGATGATCAGTGGCCAATGACAAGAGCATCAAGCATTGGATGCAGTGACGGCGATGAGGAGGGAATAGGACGACGCGCAGGTCCTCACGTTTCGTCCCACAATTACGTGATTGACTCGCATCCCAGTTTCACGCGGACACCAACACAGTCTATATAGTCATCTATAGGTAGCAGATACTCGCAGATAACACCTGAGATGCAGTATAGTCCAATTGTGAAGAGCACGGCGATCGACACTCATGGTTTAGTCTTCAATATCGAGTCTCGATGCGTCGCCGGTCACGTGCTCCCCATATTGTTCATTCAAACAGCACGACACAGAACAACAATGTGCAGTATTTTTTGCAATCACAGACATGCATTCGCAAATCATACATCCATCCATCCGCCTCATTGAACGAGTATAACCTGGTGGAACTTGATCTTGTTTCCTCTTTTCTTTCGTTCAGCAATAACTCCGTTAATCTCACGCGGGATACATTGCGAAGAGGATTGGAGAATTTCTTCTAGTTGTTTTTGCTTCCAATTTCACCTGTAACTTTCAGCAATATCATCATCCAAATCGAGATCTACCTACCTTCTGCTCTAGCTTAGTACGGCGGGTGTACAATACAGTAGTTAACTTTTCACTTGAAACTGTCCAAGCCGAACATGTTCCGCGGGAAACATGGAAAGCACGCATATCTTTAACCACCAACCCAGAAGCAACGAGATACAGTAGGAGCGAAGGCCCACGTAGGACCGGTGCCAAAATCTTGTTCCGCAAGTGTTTCAGTCAGGAAGATATAGATGCAAAAAGGTTCATTGGGACACACTGATGACCCTTGCAGGAGGGCTACATTTTCAAACCCCATTTACCCAGTTCATAAAAAAGTCTTGTAAAGTTAGCCAAGAAAAAAACTTTTCCTCATCCTTGTTGTTTTTATATATCTATAAACTTGTGGCTTTCACTATACTGTAATACATGTCACTTTTATGCGTCCTGCAAAAAATGAAACAGATAAACATTGAAAATCTGATGAATAACTAACCAGCATTACCCAAATTGCTTCCAAATTTCTAAAACATCAGGTTTGGCTTTGATTTGTGCATGTTCCAAGCATTTGCACCATTATATTTTTCGAATTTGAACTTGAGAATTTTTAAAGGTTTTTCTTGAAAAAAAAAACAGGTGGAACTTGACTGCTTTTTGATATTATGTTCAAGAATTCAAAGTGTTTGGTCAAATTATGCAGCCAGGACTTCATTCATCAAATGAACATGATGAAAAAGTTTTCCAAGTTGTACTTCCTCTTCATACACCGAGGAAGATTAGCTGCATTTGTAGCTGCAAATCAGCTGAAAAGATTGTGAGAACAAACAAATGTTTGATGTTAATGCCATCATGAGATGGAATTGAACCTTCAACCATTTTGAATTTCCAGCTAGATTTGAACAATAATTGCACATTGATGTTTGAGTTGAGAATCAAAACGACACAAATATGTCTTCAAGATCTGGCAACTTAGTGCTTGACACATTTACTACACCAAAAAAATGTGCCCCCCAAACAAAACATTCTTCTTTGAACCACTTATCAAAGGAATACTGTATTTGGTCACTGAAACAAGTGTTGCAGCTGTACCAAAAGAATGGCAAGAAGCCAGAAACCATTATAATGTGCTAAATTCAAAGTCACTGGACAAAACCATAGCCTGTTCTCGCAATTCTTTGAATTGAAATCCTGAAGAAAAGTGAGCAGATAACTTTTGATTTTGTACATTTTAATACACAATCGGTACCTTCAT
The DNA here is from genome assembly GCA_905338405.1 of Notodromas monacha. Lineage (NCBI taxonomy): Eukaryota > Metazoa > Arthropoda > Ostracoda > Podocopida > Cyprididae > Notodromas > Notodromas monacha. The sequence continues at coordinate 9,922 of CAJPEX010005300.1, read as the reverse complement.
TCATTTATAATGCCACACCAATAAAGGATCAATAAAGTAAAATTATGTTTGCATCCTCAACAAGAAATATATCCGTACATAAAGTAAGTATCAGCAAAATTGCACAAGTACCTGTCAATTGTGAAAAGTGCAGGCCCTAAAAGTAAAATTCTTAACTGAAATCACAAAAGCCCAGACACACAGCCACACCGGCTGGAACAGGATTCAATTAACAGCAGAAAATGCAGAAATACATAGGGACACCTACTAATCATGTTGTCATAATTTTAACTTCATTTGCACATACAGTAGTGAAGTTCTTGTCCTTTATCTTTTAATTTTTGGAATTCCAAGAATCAGTGAAACAGGGAAATTATTGGTAGAAAATTTCAATAGCTGAACGTTCGCAAGTTATTTAATGTCCGCTAAAAAAAATTTTGTCACACTTTTGATACTACTACACCATGGTGAAAAATAGAATACATGTTTTCTCCACATCCTTATTTTCAGATTCACATGCCCTAACCATACCAATGGAATACATAACCACAAAATCAGGTGATTTCCAGCAAAGAAGGAGGTTCAGATCAGAGTATAGCTGTATGTGAATTTATGCAGCAGATGGAAATATTTCATTCATGTATGTTTTTCCCAGAATATATTCTTTAAATTCACGCGTAAAATTTTTTTTATATTGAGAAGGGGGGATGGGAAATTATTTTTTGCACGCGAGCAGATAGCAAACTTACACAGGCCCTTTTACAGCAAGCATCTTACATCACAATTCTATTGGAGTACACAGGCCCGAAAAAACAAAATTTTTGAAGACTGTATAGTAGCATGAAACCAGGCTTCAACAATCATACAGTCCTGTTATAGTCACCACAAGTCACGTAGCAATAAGTCACGTCGTCGCACCCATCCGGCAGAACACACTGGAGTGGGGCAACACGTATGCCCATGCATATACTGTACTCCAGTCCGGCTCGATAACAACCCAAGGAGTGCTACTCTCGGGAGTGGTACAATAACCCACTTCAGTATCATACTGCGCCGATTACCACGATCAGGACGATTTCGTTCTCCCATATATCAATCAAGCAGCTGAGGTACAGTAGGTCTCGTCCAACTCACACGACATACCCGTGGATTTGGAAAACAAATCAAGACAATAAAGGCACCACTCATTGCTGGTCACGTCCGATGGAGCTCAAGCATTTGTATCCGAAGATGTCTTGATTTTCCCGGCAAGGATGAGAGAACACGGAAATTTCAAAGGGCGGTTCGCGATCCTAAATGAAATGGATGATAGCAGGTTGGTTTCCATCCTGCTGGGTTGTCAGGGAAATTTTCAAAAAAAAAAAAAAAGAACTTGAAGATCACTGAAATGCTGCTTTGCCTCAGTAGTCAAGGTTATGGAAAAATCTGGCAAAGTGAAACGCATTGTTTTCTGTGGCGTACCGAAGATTAACAGAGTGGAAAACCTACCAAGAAGAGCTCTTTCAATCCTCTTTGGGGCTATATTCCCAAGTTTTGACAAGACCCAGGCTTACCATCAGCATTTCAATAAAAACTGGCTGGCAAAGCATAATTGCTATGAAATTTTATTGCAGTTCTGAACCAACCTATACCTTAAAGAAGAACCACACCAAGAAAAATTGGTATATTCAGTCAATCGGGATTCTTAAAAAAAAATTGTACAAACCAATAATTGTGCAAATCTCTCAATGCTAATACAAGGACAGGAATAGGGGAAAATGCCCACTCATAACAGTAAATAATGTTCAAGGGAATTTAGCTGCAGAAAAATACAATGATTCAAGGATTTTTCCTGACTTAAGCTCTTTTGGTCACACTGGGGTTTTTTTGCAACTTTGTGGAGTACATCTAAAATCATACATTCTACAGGAGAAATCCTGGCTCAGTCGCACAAGTGATATACAGAAGTGTTACAGAACCTTTTTGGGCTCACTGACCAGCATATTTCCATGAAATTATCTGCAGACTGGCAATGTTATGTAATTTTTTTTATAACCAGCAGAAAGTTCCAAAATATCTGCCATATACAGTCCTTAGAACAAAAGGTTTTTTGAAAAAAATTGTTAGGAAACTGAAGCAGCTATAAAACAGGAAGTGTCTTTAAAAATTAGGTAGCTGGGCTTTAAAACAAGTTTCTCAGGTTTAAATCTGGAAATGATACATATCAGCAGGTGAAAGTATGTCTAAATTGACGTTAGGAGAAAAACCAACCTTTTTTTCCATCAGATAATTTCAACTGCCATTGTGGACAACATTTTGGATTGCAACAGCAGACTTCATTACCACTGTTAATACATTCATTACGTGGATGAAATTTTCCTGAGGACCAGCAAAAACCTCTGCAGACTGGCACCAGTCTACAAAGCATGGGTTTGGCAACACTGATATACCGTACTGTAAAATAATACAAACCATAGCATGGCAAACTACGTTTCAAACTAATGTTCTGTACATTTTCTTGGAATTTGAAAAACATATTACTATACTGTACTTCAGTTTTCAGAATATCACACACAGCCAGCAGGGCATATATGGGGATGAGGGTGAATTTATAATGACTTCACAGAAAAAGAAAGCAGCATATCACTGCAGCATGGTCCGTGGTGACAATAACTGGGTAATCCATCCTAAATGTTTCTTGTTCTTTCTGCTTCAACCCTTTTCACTATTATTTCCAGAGGCAGCAGGAAGGAAGGAAAAAAGAAAAAAACGAGACATCACCTAGCATGCAAAGACGCAAGGAAAGTCCGGGTATCCGGAATCGACAAAAAGCTGATTAGACCTGTAAAAAATAATGTCAACAGGGGCAGGGTGCATGTGGAAACCGGAATGTTGGAGTTTCCTCACACCACGAGAACTCAGTACCGCACGAAAGTGGTGACGAACGCAGCGCGAATTTCCGGAAAATCTTCAAATTGCCCGGGAAACACTTCACAGATCGAATGCAGTTTCAGTATACTTTAATTTAATTGATTCCCATCACGCCAAACATCGGAGATACTCAATCACCGATCATTACCTGGATTCTATATATTTAGAGCACCATAAATTCAATTAATTGACTTGGCAATACTGTAGCTTTGGTTGGTTCATAAAATTTGAGACTCTTTGAAATACTGTAGACCCAACGGAATTTCATCGATTCGAAAAGAAATGTCACTTGCATAGGCTCATCATTTTGCAACACTTCAATGATGTTCAACTTATTCTACCAATTTCAATGCATACTTTCATGCGCTAAGTCCAAGGATCAAAACAGTTTCAAAAATCGAGTTCGTCAAAGAGCAGTTTAATCAATTAGCGTAACTTGATTTATGACCCTGTTTTGATCCTCAGGTTTATGCACTGTGAAAAAAAAGCTGCATTGAAATCGGCGGAGAGTATGTTGAAAATCATTGAAGTGCTGCCAAATGATGATGTATAACTATGCGAATCATTTTTGTTGTAGAATTATTGATATACTCTGCTGGATCTACTTCAAAAATCTTGAAATTTATATGAAACCACCCGGGTATATACGCGCGTACGGCCGAATTCATGTCACCATTATCAGCGGCAGTTCCAGCGAAGAATGCTGGTACTGTACTGTATTCGAATCTTGGATTCTTGCAAGAATTGAACCCAGCTATGAGCACCACCATCACGCACTGCTGCGGCTGCTTGAGATGGCATTTTTCTATTCAATTAGCACCATTCAACCATTCAAGTCACGCGGTCGGCACTTTTATTCCATCAACGGGTTCTTCTGATCCTGCTCTTATGTCACACCATCTCATGGCCAAAGAACTCACCCGCGGGAGGGATAATAAGAGCACAGTCCATCTACAGCACAGCACGGATACACCTAATTTTTTCTTCACATCACGCAAGGGATCGAGAGTTGTACACTACTGTTTAGTGCTAAGGTCAGTCATAAAGCGGAGGAACGAATTGTGCTGAGAAGCATGCTCTGCTTCCGTCAGCACCAGTACGTAGTTTCTGCGCGTATAACGGACGACTGTACCTCTAGTGCGTTCGAGTGGAATACTGTACGCGAACAAAATGCAAATAATACACCTGCAAGGTCGTCCGCTCTCATGACTGCTGCATGATCCTTATCGGGAGGTTGGTCTGTTACTATACAGTATAGGAGGACTATTGTAATTTCACGCTAACTTCTGCTGCTGCCATCACACATCAGGTTTGGTGAGGCAGAGTATTGGGAGGTTGTGGTGGGGGACGGCATCTTCATGCGACCCCTGAAGCCCACCGCCCGAACGGAAATCCGAAGAAGCGGATAGATGACGCGGCTGACTCCCGACTTCTGCAGTTTAGTACAGTAATGTACTGTACATATATGGATGCTGCACAGTATACACTGTACAGCACTAGCTTGCATTCGGCGCTTTACTTCTTCCTTGTATACATGTACAGGACTGTACTATATACAATACTGTGCATGTAGCTGGCTTCGTTCATGCTGTGCGCCATAACCGTATTACTGTATATAGTGTTGGTATAAATTAGACCTACATGATAATCCAACTTCGATGGAGGAGATCAATTGAGGAACTTGTATTTTTCCAGCAAGGATTCCAAATGCATTTAACTGGTACATTTTGGAGTGCTAAAATGTGCTTAAGTAAAAGTAATTTGTACAGTTTTAGACATGACAGCCCGGCAAAAAATAAGGGTGTGACATCATACATGACCCACCAGTGCCTCACTAGAGATAGAATTTGAGGGGGGGGGGGCATGATGATCACACCCTTACAGGAATCCCTCATGCCATGACCAGGGGCATGATGAACATGGCCTTCCCATGGATGTGCTTTAGCCATGATCATGGGTAGCACATGCCCCCTGATCATTGGCAGCCCATGCTCATCATCCCATTCATATTTCTCCAAATAAATGTAAAAAGTTTGTTATCCAATTTCTTGTGAAATTAGGTTTTGGTGAGTCTTAAATAAAATCTTACTGTTACATCTAACAGATAAGTTTATTACCGACCTTGATACCTAGATAACTTTCTTATCCTGGTTGTATTTCAATGGTCTTCTGCGTGCTTTGTGGGCCAAAAGGATTTTTAGTTAGTTCAAGTAAAAAGTACACCAGGATCTCACGTAGAGAGGGAATGTGTATATTCAGTGCAGTACAACAGTCAGTTGCAAAAGCTTGGGCACAAATGCTGATGAATACAGTGATACATACATATTTAAAGGGCCATGGTGGTCAGCCAGCATGTTACTCAACTTGCGGGCTGACTGGCAAAAAGAAATAGTACATGCACACGCAGGAGGACAGCGATGCCCTCCATTGCTGGCCTCAAAACTCATGACAATGCAAAGTTAGTGCAAGCCGCTTTTTTGGGAAAGGAAAAAGAATAGAGAAACACACAAGAAATATCGGGGAGCCTGCACATGCAGCGCTACCCATAAAAATACCTTAGGATCACAAATCACTCCCGCAAAAAGAAAATAACAAGCTGTCGCGTTCAAGTGCAGTGAGCTCATTAGTTTTACGGCAGCACGTTTCCGATTGAGAGACTTGTAGAAATGCATGAAACATGCATGAAAAATCCTGCCTTGCTGGTGAGGTACACCAGGCTGAGGTGACAACACTGCAGCTGAGCTGTCAGTCTGGGGTTGACTCTCAAGATGTCAACCTCCTCAGATGTCAATTGGTTGGTATTAGGTGAGGTTTTGATTGATCCCTGTTCAGGTTATTCTCAGCGTTTCCCCAAGTTGAAATGTAGAGAACTGTGCATAGTCCTGAGATTTTTTGGCGTAGGTTTTTGTCATTTTATAACGCACCAGATTCACGCAAATGCGTCATTGGAGCTGTTGTTTTGACTGACTTTGGAGCGTCGTGGCGTATTTTGGACTTCACGGAAAACAGTGTTAAAGATTTTTCTGTTTAGTTCTGGTTGGAAAAACAAGTACGGCACGTAGATGTCACAACATTTGTGTTTTGTCACGATTATTGCGGTAATTCATTGGGATTGATTGCGAATTCGGAGTGCGCGGTTGGTCGTAGCGTGACGAATCGTGCGCAGGTTTCTATTCGCCATTTCTTCCAGGTTTTGGCAAGGTTTTGTGGCAAATATTGCGCGTAATTAGACTTTTGAAGTTGATTCTGCCACTCAGATAACTAAAAGGTCAAAATAAACCAACAGAAACGAATCACTCGGCGGATTCGGAGATATTGCAAATTTGAACTTGAATCGCAAAAATAACATATTTCCGATGAATTCTCCCATCTTTTATTGATTGTTTCTGCCTTTTTAGGTCCAGAAGAAAGGGTTTCCACGAAAAAATCATCAAATAGCTGTCAAAAAATCTCGCGCTTTCCCCTAACATGGTAAGTCCCTTAGGACTATTTTTAAAATCGCGGATACAGAAATATTTCATTATGTTTCAGTTGCGGTTGATAGTTTTGTTGTCCCTGATGGGATTCCATTTGGTTTCAGGAAAATGGGGGGTCCAAGATGGCATCTTTGTCTGCTCAAACATGTGCGACAAAGATGTCTCTGATTTGGAGGCTTTTGGCTTTCGGGTTGATTTTGTTGGGTGCATTTTGGACCTGAACTGTGTACGCTTCTACGGTTTGATGGTGAGTGAAAATAGATGTCACCGGTGTGCAGGTGTAAAACACTTTTTGTTTTGATGACAGGGTGTTAGGTTGTACGCCCATACAAAGTGCATGGGAAAGATCATGGCCATGGTAAGAAGGGTTGTTGATCCGTGGGAGTTGTGCGGCGGCGTTTTTGATGCCAACCCTGAGGAGGTGTTTTGAACTTGCACTTCCTCCACTTTCACGATCATTGTGTGGGTTGAAACGATAACCAGTCCAAAAACATTGGTTTCCACCACAGGTGAAATTGAATGTAAATTAACCTATGGCTCAGGAATATTAAATCTAGCCTATTTTCAGGAGCTAACAGTGATGAAGACAACTTTCTTGCCTGTGGTGCCTGAGCTTGAAAAAACTTTGGAAAGGCCTGTGGCTACAACAGTGGGTTTTTCACCCATTTTAACAGCCTTGACTAGTATGGAGACGGTATTGAAACCGACTAATGTTTCCATATTGGTTGAAAATGGGACGGCTAAAGTTGTAGCTGAGGTTTCTAATGCCTTGGTTTTGGATTGGGTAACCGCAACGTTTGGTGGCATTGGCATGTCCGCGTTAGGCGTTCTTAGTGCCTTAGGGCTGTTTTGTCTGAGAAAGCAGGTACGTTTTTGGCTTCTCTTTCCTGTTGGAGTCTTTCTAAACTGCACGATCTTCTCTTTCTGTGGCTATTAACAGTGCTGTAAAGCTAAAAGGAAACAGATAAAACAAAAACCAGAGGAGATTGAGCTCTTCAGAGTTAAATCTACCATTATTAACAAAAATTTTGATGATGTCTATGGGACAAGTTTCCCAGAGTTTCAGCAGAATTTTGCGTTGATAAGGGCTTGATCTCCCAGAGTAACTACTTTCAAGCCTGGTTAGTAAGCATGCACATTTTTTGAAGCTTTGCTTGGGTATTTTGTATTATTTGTATTTTTTCAGCCTTGGTTGCGCCAGGCACTTTTAGCCTGGAGGACGCCAAGGACAAGGTCCATACTTTGTCATCCAGTCCTGAAACCGCGGGCGGACCTGGAGAGGTTGTTGCTATTGTGCACTGAAAACGCGGTGTTAGATCCATTTTTCAATTTTATGTAGCCTTTTGCGGGAGTTGATTTTGACGCAATATTATATGAGAGCTTTGAAGTGGATTACGTGTCTGTTTGTGGCGGTTAAGAGGCTTTTTGCACGCTTTTGTTAGAATTTTGTACAAGCTAGGAGGCAGCAATAAGAGAGGCTGTTGCTTGTAATTGATGTGTTTCATTGACAATTTCTTTTAGTTTAACAATGATAACACGCCAATTGTTGTATTCATTTTTAGCCTGGGGTAAGTACTGGGTTTTGGGGCCACGTGGACAGGAGTATTAGTGGGCACCAATTCAATAGTAGCACCTACGTGGTGCATATCAATTGCCTCTAAACGTCTTCTACATTTGATAACATATCTCACTTTGGCAACACAAAAATATAAGATAAACGCCAAAATGAGAGTTAGTAATATGATTAGCACAATAGGATAGATATACCGATGGTTACAAAAATGAATTTGTAACGCGCTAATGTCCTCAATGATATTCTTGACATTAGGAATAACAGCTGGAATTTTGTTTACCGCGTTAATTTCTATGTTTTCAAATTGGGGCATATGGTCTTTAAAGGGCCCATTACCAATTGTATAATGACAGTTTTCTTTAAATTGAATAATTCCAGAATAAGGGCATCTCATATGAATTTTCCATTTCAGAGGTCTGCTTTTCTTCTGACCCTGCACAATACTGGGTAATCCTTCCCTTGTCGTTATTGTTAAAAGCAAAATCCTCTTTATCTAATTGAACCACAAAATTGTCAGGAATGCTGGTAGTTACCAAAGGGCATTTAGCTTTAATTGAGGATTCCAAATCACCTCCTTGTATTGCTTGTAAACAAGGATCAGCTAAACTGGTTGGAGGTTGGCGGAAATGACAAATTCTACATTCAGCATGACCAGTCTGCGGTAAACAAATAGGCATTTCCTCTAAATTCAGAGCAAAGAATTTTGACTTTTGCAACAACAGGTAGGGTTGCGAGATATTTACCTTCATCCATTTTGGTGCACCCATGTAAGTATCTTTGGCCACAGGCACGTTATGTACCCGTGATAATTCATAGCGATCAATGTTCTTAAAATGGGCACAATGATGGTAATCCGGAAAAAACAATTCTCTTCTAAGATACCTTTCTCATCACAATTTTCTGCAGTTCCTAATGACAATGGATGTGATCTTAATATTGCTATTAATTCATGAGTTTGGAATTGCATAGCTGAAGGTTTGTTCTCTGCGTCTATGAGTTTCATGAAGGATTTCTCTAATTCTTTGTTTGAAATTAAAGTACTAGGAAACTGAAATCTATGTAGCAAATCGATGTCGTGGATCATGGAAGTGATGATATCAGATATCTGGGTCAGTTCGAGACTCAAACTGAGAGATCTGATCCAATGATCTACTACATCGTCATTAGATGCATTTAAGCTTTGTGCTAAAGTTAAAGTGGAGTCAAACAAATTGTTTCCTTTGATTCGAAAAGGAGAAGCGGCATTGATTAAAATTCTCTTTGCGGTTATAACATTTTGAGTTAACTCTACTTTTCTTCTGGATAGTAAGGGAAGCAAATCCAAGTAAGAGAAATCTTGAGGGAATTTCTTGATGTAACCCTTCAGTCTCTGTTGCAAATTCTTCAGCAAACTTCCGAAATGCAAACTCTTAGTTTTAAGCATATCCAATGACACATCCAACATTATGTTAACGGTTTCTTTTTCGGCACGTGCATCCGTAAAAATCTTGATAGCTTTAGAAATATTTTGAGAATTCCAAATCAAAAGTCCGGCGTCTATTGTAGCTTCTAAAGTTCAATAGCTAGAAGGGGTGCATATTGGGAACATTTCTTCCAATACCACACCAATATTTCCAGGAAAATTGCAAAGCGGAGAAGCCTTATCGAATCGATTAATATTTGATAACGTTCCTTTCTCTTGATCAGGAATTTCTTCTATTGTTAGAGAATCAACAATTTTAAGAGAAAATAACAGGAAATTGTATTTGAGAAGCAACATTTTTGCTCACAAAGAAATATGTCAGTACCATTCAAAAACATACTTGAACTGCGGGTGCTGGTGTCTTGCATGTATACTGTGTTGTCTAAATTAGTTAAAATGATGGGTTACAACCTCTTAGCTTAAACGTCTCTAAACCTTTGATTGTATGACTTACCGTCGCAAGCCTTAACATAACCAACTCAGACAATTTATTGTGAGGAGATTTTCTTATTCCTGTTGCCG
>CAJPEX010005299.1:0-16983 GCA_905338405.1 Notodromas monacha | reverse complement strand
GCGTAAAGTGAAGGGTGTTGTGGTCGTAAATATGACTACATAATTAAAAAATATTACCCAGAAATATAAAGCTTTGAAGAGAGGAGCCAAAAATTGGCGGTTTATTGGGGTAAAAAAAACAGTGCTAAGATCCTGTTTTTTTGGCTAAAAACATTGGCGGTTGGCGGTTTGGCGTATAAATGGTATTTTCCCATCCCTTCAAGCTTGAGAAGATTTGTTTAGGAGGGAAAAATGGCGGGAAGCAAGGGTGGGGGTTTAACCCTTGGACGGCGGCAGCCTCCTTTCCATCCCAGGGCAAAGTTGGACTTTTTCTTGATGGGTGTGCATTATATTTTTGCACAAGGTTATGCAACCCCTGCCAGGTGGGGGAGGGGGGCAAAGTTGGATTTTTTCAGGGGATAATGAAATGCTGGGAAAGTCCTGAGTGGGACTTTTCCTGTATTGACCTCCAACCTGGGCTCCACCGAAAGTTCGAATTTAAATTAGAAACTTACCCCTTTGTTGTGTTCCGGTCCCTTTTTTTACCTCGGAACTTCGAAAGTAAAAAAAGTAAAAGTCCACTTTAAAAAGACACCTTTTAAAAAAAAATGCCAGGATTTTTCCGGACTTTGCCCTGCACACACTGTTGGGGTTTTTTTAATTCCACTCTGCAGTGCCACAAAAATCTGCCAAAAAAGTCCAACTTAGCCGCAGAAGGGTTAATGGGGTTCAACTGTACTGTATATACAAACCGATTTCTTTTGCGCTTGTTCACTGCCCTGGCAGACTTGTATTCCTCCTCGCGTTTTTTGAGCAAATAGCAGGCATATTCCAGCTGTTCCTCCCTGACCAGGGTTAATGCCTTGGTGTCCTGCAGCCGAACCCGACAAGCGTGGACCTGCTCATCCAGTTGCTCTCGCAATGCCCTCAGGTCCTCGTATTTGCCACACTCGACCGAATCCCTGTCCTTTTGCCACATGGCCTTGGCCTCGAGTCTAGTGTCCAAAGCCTTATTTTCTACAGCTTGCAATTTTTCCATGTCTGCTGCAAAGTCGTGACACTGCTTTGTCAGCACGTCGCTGTGTTCCTCAAATACAGCCAACTGTAAAGAGTAAATGAGACCAGCAGTGCAACATGTCTGTGAATTACACATAGAGTACAGTATTGTACAGTAAAATCTCATAACATAAAAGCCAATATTGTGGCAACCAGAAAAACCTTGTTGCGCCAAAAATTAAATTATGCATTGTGGATTTTTGGAAAAGGACCTAATTAAAAAACAAATTCAACGATCAGTTGTCAGAGATACAGTGAGACCCCCACGTGCAGACACCTTGACCTGCGGTCAATTCAACATAGGGACACTTATTTTCCCAGAAAAAAATTAATAAAATAGGCCCAACATGAGGACACTGACTCAACATAGAGACATTTTGTGATAAATCTGCATATAAATATCTGGCCAAATTACAAGAAACAGATATTTCCAACCCTAAATTTGATGTAAGTAAAGTTCTTGGGCATTTCTCTCATCAATTCACCATCCATTTAACTAATTTTAAAAAATTAGTTTTTTTAAATTAGTCAGCAGAGAGGGACTTCCTTCTCTCTTTTTCACTTGAATTTTATTTTGACAGAGAATGCCAACATTTCTATGTACTCTATAGAGGTATCAGAATTCAATTCCCCAAATGTCCATATTGTGTTGAAATATNATGGTGAGTATTTCTTCCATAAAACACCAATTAAAAATTATATAATGTAAGTCTAAGAGAAAATGAGACTTGACTTGAGGACATTTTGACTTAGGGACACTCTTGATGCACCAATTATGTCTGCTTCTTGGGGTCTCACTGTATTTTTTAACAAGACTTTTAATGTTTACAATCAATCATCCATCACCCTAAAGCGATAAGATGCAAACCTACAATTTCCAGCCTAAAATCTAAATGGAAACCAATCCAAAACTAAAACATGCACCCAACGCTTTGTAAGCAAACATTTGAAAGATAATTGATCAACACTTTAATTTTCACTTGAATTAACCCCAAATTCAACTGTTTTATTGAATCCATATGTATTTGATCAGTGTTCCACAAACTTTTTGGGCCCATGCATTGGCAAATTTCCATAAATTTTTTTGTAGACCGGCAAATTTCCAAAAAAAAGTTTCTGCAGGCTGGCAAAGTTTCAGGAAATGTTTGCAGACTCAGAAAATTTTGCTTGGAAAACTTTGTGGTAGGTATTTAAAATTGTATGCTGTTTTCAAAAATTAAGTGAAGATAGCTATATACAGTCAACCCCTTCACGACATATTTTTTGCACAATAGACTGCCTCTGGAAGTGGTTTTCTCTGCTGCACAGCAGATTAAATCCACATAACAAACTTCTGTTGGTTTAAAATTGATGGTAGAGAGTAAACATTTTAATTTTTTATGATTGAATTTTCATAACAGACTTTTTGCACAACAAACTAGCCCATTTCACAAATTAAGTCTGTTTTGAAGGGGTTGAATGTATATATTGTGGAATGTCATCAAAAAATTAGAAAGGTAGGCTCAAAGAAAGATTTCTCAGAATAAAAAAGCAGTATGATTTTTTTCAACATGTAAAAAATTGCCGGAAGTGTTATTAGTAGAAAATTAAATTACTGTACTATTTTTCATCAGATAATTTCAACTGCCTTTTTTCAAAATTTAAAATAAAGATAACATATTGTACTGTACTTCATCCCTACTTTTCATAATTTTATTATGCAGAAGAAAATTTCTTGCGCTGATTGGCACTGGTTTGCAGACCACGGATTGGGGAACACTGTATTAAATGAATTCCCATTACAGTATTATAAACTGCAGAAACCTGGCAAAAAAAATAATTTTTCAGTGAGTCTGTACCATCTTCAAAGTTTTTACAAAACTTTGAAATCGTCTCCACTCACTCAGAAAATCCATCCGCATTCAAAATTAATCCCATGGAAAATCAGATAAATATAAACGTTAGTTATCATCAAGTGAACGGAGACATTTTAGAAATAAATGAACTGAACAAAATTTACCTCCAAGGCAGCTTCTTCCTGCAGAAACAGGTTCTGCATAATCTTGTACTGCGTTTCCATTCGAGAAACCAGCATTTCAACGTCCTTTTCCTGGCGACTCAAATTATCCGCGTAAAGTTTTTCCGTTTTGTCAATTTCCCGCACCAATGCATCTATTATCTGATTTTTCCCAGCGATGACTTCATCCCGCGATCCTGATTTTTAAAATTGTCAAATTAAGGAAAAAGCCATGTCACATATTCAATGAATATAATTTCAAATCGTGCGAGGTGAGAGAAACAAAAGAATAACAACTCCCAGCATAACCCAGAACAACATACGAGGGTTCTAACGAAAGTTCTTGGAGTAGCAATGGAAATGGCCTACAGTTGAGCTGAGAAATTTTTTTTTAGGCAAAACATATTCTTTGGCACATAAACAATTTCAGCCCTGTTTGACAATTTTTTTTATATTTTTTTTCATAATTCACCCTGGCAGAGTTTTGCTCTTCACTCAAAAGATGAGTACTGTCCTTTTTCTGTTGCAGCCCAGCTTTCCCCTCAGAATTTTTTTTAATCAACTTGGCATTCTTTCTAAGGGTTGCCTCCAGATCTTCCAAGGCAATTCCGCCATTTTCATCAACAGCCGCCACATTGGCCACCACTTTGGCGGCCAATGGGCTGATATTTTTGTGTGTGCCAAAGAATATGTTTTGCCTAAAGAAAAAAATTTTTCAGCTCAACTGTAGGCCATTTTCATTGCTACTCCAAGAACTTTTGTTAGAACCCTCGTATATACTCCAGCCTTTATATAGTATAACGACCTCTAATTAACCCTTGGACGGCGGAGGGTTCTTTCCCATAGCGGGACGGAGTCCGATTATTTTCGTATCCTCCCGCATTTTCAGTCTTGGGAAGGTCACCAAAACCCTTCCAGGTGGGCTGAGGCCAAGTCGGGATTAATCCAAAAAAAGCCAGTAGCCTAACTGAGAGTTTTTTTTTTTGCCAACAAAATTTTTCTGTAGGGAAAAAAACGCCGGGATTATTCCCGACTTCGCCCTTGGCTCCCTGTCCTCATTTTTTTCTTTACCTCTCTGAGGTGGTACAAAATTTCGCAAAAATAGTCCGACTTAGCCGTCCAAGGGTTAAAATTGTCTCGCAATTGGACCACTTCCCATTCTGAGCTTTGTCCAGCAGCAATGGATCAGGGTTGAATTGCGAGGTACCACCAGTACTTAACTTTTGTTTAAATAATTTTTGGAATGGAGAAATCGATACACAAATTGCATTATTGATAATAGTACGCTCACGCATTTGTTCATCCACTTGTTGCTGGAGGACCTCTGGAGCAACGTGTTGCGCAAGAATCGGAGTCCAGTCGGCCGAGATTTTGGCAAAACGAGCCTCACATTCCGCAGCATCCGCAGCCACGGCATCCGACAATCGCTGACTGGATTGGCAAACCTCGTGCGAAACTTGCCAGGCCCGAGCCACGGCTGCTCTCTCCACATTAGTCACTACCTCACTGCCGGAGCTCAGGGCTTGGAACAGAGTCATCCGACTTTGCTGCATCTGCGCATCTACTACAGACGCGGGCACTGGTGGAGATGGTGGAGGTTCTGGTGGCGGAACCCTTTTTTTGTGTGAGGGTGATGCAAAAAAAAAAGGTTCTTTCATGATTTGCACTGCACCATATATGTACTATACTTTTATATGAGTAATGTATACATGCCCTGAATTACCCAAGTGGGGAAATTGGTGCACAACTGGGGATATATGCCTGTAATTCTATGCACAGTGATCCTGCTGTGCACCTGAAGTGTACCAACATTTTTCTTTTGCACATGCATATCTGTAATGTGCACCAGCAGTTTTGTGTTAATGCTTCACACCAGGGTTACTCAGGGTTACACTTGTAAACAAAGAAGTCACACCGAGTTAAAAGTTGGGGCATACTGCTTGTATGTTTTCCTGTTATGCAACATTTGTGCACCAAATGTAGCCTTGGAATGGTAGCAAAAATTCATCTACAGGAGGTGCATGCTTTTAATCCCACAATAGCCCATGTGTGCACCAGTTGCGGGGTCACACCAAGAATAGCTCCCCACTTGGGCAATATGAAGAAATATATGCATTAGGGTTTTTCAGTCAAATTTCTTTTATAAAATTGAATCTGCAAGTTTAAGGCAGAATCCCAATTTTACTGACTCTATAAAACTGCTATTTTGAAAATACCATATTTCTCAAGTACCACACACCCTTGAGTAAGATTTGCACCGGGGTTTTTCAATCAACAATTTTGACAAAATATCATCCCTGAGTAAGACTTGCACCCCAGTTTTAGTGACTCAAAAACTGCAACATTTTGAAAGTAGTAGCACACAATGTTGAATTTAGAGAAGAAATAAACCTGAATACAAGCAATGATCACTTTTTTCTCTAAAATGTTTTTTTCTGATAAAATTGATTAAAAAACCATTACAATCAAATATATTGTACACAGCCAAAAAACTTCTAAAAAAATGTAATATACAAGATATCCACCCATGATGCGCACCACATTTTTTCCTCTCAATTTTAAAGAAAAATTCATGCAAATTGCAAGTAAATCCATTCATTTCAGGAGACATGTTATGGGGCCTATAGAACAAATTAAAACATGGATTTCTTGCTGTCACAATACCCTTTGTGTTACAATGCACAACTTTTTGAAGGTTCTCCTGAGTTTGTTTTGACAAGATTGCATCTTTAAATGTTTTGAACATGGCTTGTATATTTTTGAATTTAAGGCAATGAACAAAATCGAAAATTTGACTGACCTTTTCAAGTGCAATCCTTGTTCAACAGCAAGCTGTCGTCGTCTTATCCGTTGCTTCTTCGGTTCATTCATGTTTTGCCTCAACAAGGCCAAGTGATCTTCGTCCTTCTTCCACCCAAAACTGGTCGCCATTTTGGAAATACCGTAATAATAATAACCTACTAAATACTATACAGTATTTTTTAACGCACTGGGTCTCCTACAAAAATTGTGCCGAAAAAAGCTTGTGCTGTATCGTGGATCTGGAAGACGAAACGAAACCAAATTTAATGTTCGAATTTTGAAATAAATTTTACAGTCATCAAATACGTAAAGGCGTAATAAAAAGCGTTCTTGGTATCACAAAAGCACTATATATATACATATAATACCGCGATCATTTTTAGTGTGATGAGAACCTGATTTGCGGTTGTTTCGGTGAAAAGTTACAGACTATAAACAGCATTTGATGTTTCCAATCATGCATAATTGGTTGCAATTTTCTCCCCCAAAATATCACCATCACTATAATATAGACGTTTCAACGAAAATCTGCAGGACGTGCACCATCGATTGAAATACTGTAACGAAATTTTTTATGAGATTGAAATGGATTAAAATGAATTGGTATAAATCAGGTGCCTCATATATGCCAAAAAGAACACCTATAATTTGAATTACAACTCCTTTTTCTTTACGATTTTTTTTATTAGCAATTATTTTTTTCACACAACAATTTATAAGTACTGTATGTGTATACATTATTTACATGAATTCCCAACATTTTCATTGTTCTGGATGATAATTTGCTGGTCATCACCGGTCAGAATAAGGGATCCCGTTTATGAAAATAAATATGACTTCCTGTATAATATAATCAAAACAAATGTGAAAAGGCGGGCTGTACAATGAAAAATTAGGGACCAGAAAAAAAGTCGTTGCACAGGGAATTTCGTTATAGAGAACCCAGTATATAATAACATGTTCATAACTTTACGGGAATGAAATGAAAAAAAATTGTTATGCGGAGAATATCGTTGTCAACACAGATTTTTCAAGAGAGAGCCCACGCACCTTCGTATACGAGTTTATTTTATGCATAAATATGCGATTTAATCGTGAAATTCGCCAATAACTGCCCAATCCATAAAAATCTTCCTTTCTTCTTCAATACAATACATAAATTGTATCCACCTTCCAATAAATATGTTGAATATATATGCTGATGTCGCAATAACTGATTCACAATTCTTGAAGCGACACTATTTTGTGGGTTAGCATGAATTATTTGTTTCCCATTTAATATAAAGCCCTATTGAGAAATGTGTATTTTGTATACAGTGTTCACTGTATTCTCGAGCAATTTTCAAACACTAATGTATATAATGATAGTTACTGTAAATATGAAAACACTTGAAAATGCTGTATCACGAGAAAAATAAATTGCTGATGGATGAATATTCAAATCACTCGAATATATAAAAGAGAAGACAGCATTTGATTCCGAGACTCAACTGCGCTGACGAACAGGTTATGCAACATAGCACAGAAAGGGAATAACCCTGCTTTTCGTCCGCCTTCTACGTATGGATTCTCAAACCCGGTTATTGATCAAACAAGGGTCTATATATTCGGCAGCAGCATCAATTGAATGGGTACTTTTAGGTACAATGTACAGGTGGACTTCATGCTGGGCTTTGTTGAATGGTTTCAAATCGAAATTTTGATCATGCAATTTTAACATTGCTTAAACTGCAATGTAGGTACTGTACATGATATTAGATTTATAATTTATTATTTGACTCCCGCATCATCAACTGTGCTTTATATTCGACAGAAATATCAGGTCTTCAGCTCCTTAAGAAAAAAAGACGACTTACTGGAAAAAATTCGCCAAAAAGCAATAACCTAGCTAAAGATTCCGAAATTATAGTACAGTACAATGAATATACAGTACACTATAGTACAGGATATTACAGTCCTCTACTGTAACATGGTGCAAATCTGAATGGCTCTGCTGAAGCACTGCTTCCTCTGAAGAAATCAATATGGCTGCTTGCTGTTGTTCCCACCGCCCGCGGGTTTGAATTACAACGTCCCTTGCGTGCAACCACAGTACAGTACAGTACATTACTCTAATCAGGAAGACAAGAATGAGCTTTGTACCTTCGTAGGCGCGGGAATTCTGAGTGTACGAAACATTTTAAGTATGAAGAAAAACGTGTCCGTATCTCAAGTGTACTCACACAATTCCGAATGGCACGGGCCTGAGTTCGTTCGAAATGCCTTGAAACCTGGAAAGGAGATCGACGTGGAAACATCCATTCATACAGTGAGTGAACTTCAAAAAGAAACCGAAGAGCTTAGTTAATGTCAAATTTATGACACATTCCCCAGCTTTTGAAAAAACGAAGAACCGTTGAAGTGACTGTGGTGACTCTAGGTGGACACAAGTACATCATAACCTGCGACGCCAAGCGAACCACGGAAAGGACCATCCTACCGGTGAGTTCAATTTACTCTGATTGATGCAGCAGGCATCATGCTTCCTCCTTTCTCAGACTGTATTGGCGCATGAAGGCATCAGCGGGCCAGAACGTTTATTGTTTGGATTAGCTAGTCTTCGAAAAGGAGATATTATTTTCCTGGAACCGGACGTGAAACTCATAAAATATTTAAACGATGGCAAGAGTGGAGATGCACAATCAACCCAACTTCTCACATTGTTCGTCAGGATGCGGGTGTATATTCTTCCAGATGCATTTGGGTAATTATTTCATTTGCAAGTACAATTATTCAATTGAATCAAGTTTTTCCTGCAGAATGAATTTTAAATTATTTTGCATTTGTGATAGGATGTCTCGGCTTGTTCATTTTCTGTACCTGCAAGCTCGTCATGATATAATGGAGGGTTCCATCCTTCTGAGCAAAACCGCGGATGTGTTTGAGTTGGCTTCCTTGGCTATGCAAGCAGAAATTGGTGATATTCCTGGACAGGTTTGTGTCATTATTTGCTGTAACCTGATGCATTCAAGCATATCAATGCAAATTCTTTATAGGGAGTAGACTACTTCTTACTGGCGCATTACTTGCCTACGGAACAAACTGAAATTCAAGCGGAAGATGATCTGGAACTCCGAAAACGACTGGTTGGTTATCACGCACAGTGGCGTGGGTTAGAAAACAAGGAAGCTGAGAAGAAATTTCTTTCCATTGTCAACAAGAATCCTCAATTTGGCCATCAATTTTTTGTCGCTCAAGTTGTAGGTATTCCCTGCTTATCAAGAATTCGGCCAATTTCATTAATTTCCTATTGAACTACAGAATTCGATGTGCTACCCAAACGAGGTTGATGTTGCTGTTAACCAAGATGGTGTTCAGATTTGGAACGTTGTTCAGCGGAAAATCGAGGGAGGGGAGTTAACAGGTGCATCGAACAGAAGTGTGCTGCCCGGAACTTGTCGCCGTCTTGGGCTTTCATTTCCATGGCAGAAAATAGAGAAAGTGTCTTACGATTCTAAACAAGTGATGATAAGGACCTACGTAGCCTGCGAAGGTGAACTACCGCGAAAGTTCAAATTTTCGCCAAAAAATGTGACGTGAGTATCGAACTGCGTGCTGATTGTCCAAATTGGGCATTTATTGAACAATTTTCTCTGAACTTAATTATAAATTTTTTTTAATTATTCCTGAAAATCATTGCTTACCACAAGCATAGCTTCAACCTTTTACACGCTTGAAAATGCATCAATAAAAATCTCATTACGAAAACACAAGCTTTAACGGAATGAAGTCAAATTTTCAGTGGAAAAATGGAACCTCCAACATCTGTTGCTTGCTATACTAATGAGTTGGTGCATTTTCTTTTCTGTCCTGACAAGAAAGATTTGCTGCAATGCTGAAGGTATATTGCTTTGTTTCAGAAATCGGGACTTTTTCAATTCCGCATTTGCATTGCACAGTTTTCACGTCCAATTGAAGAAAGGTCTCGCCCAGTTGTTATTGTCCAGTTAGTATCTTTTCACTCCAATATTTCAGTGTAGTCTAAAGCTAATTTCTTTCTCCGTTCATCAGGACAGGTTTGGGGAAAACCATTGAACAATTTTGTTGTTCCGGGCTCTTGCACAGCTGGCAAGCATCAATCAAAAGTTCCTGTTGTTCTCTCTCAGGAAAATCGGATAGTACCCCTATTCCGATCTAATTCTGTTGACGGCCTAGATGTGGTGAGTGAAACAAGCCGAGCAAATATTGTGAAATCTTATCCAATGTCGAACTTGGTCATAACATTTAAAATTGGTTTCCTCGAATTTTTCTAAAAATAATGCATTTAAAATTTTGAAATGCTGCCTTGAGATACGATCTCTTAAATTCAATTTTCATGAGACAATAAGAAGTATTTTTATATTTTTTTCAGAATCCAATTGCAAGCCAGACAAAGAATATGCTGAAATTTCAGAGCGAGAATCTCGCGAAGTCAAATTTCAACCTCTGTCAGAATGAACGCTTATGTGGACGCTTTGTTACGTGTGTGTCAATTCCTGGACCAAGTCCCCGAAGTGAGACAAATTTTGAACCCATGCGAAGCCGCAATAGCGCTAGTACCAGTACGGATGCAAGCAGTAGTGCAGGGGACAGTGGCGTCGGTGATAATTGCGACGAAACGTTTTTTGGTGAAATGACGAGGGATTTTTCTCGAATCCATTGCGTTGTCTCAGACAGCTTGATCGCAAACACCTCAAGATTACCTTTGTCTGAGACTAGCGATAGTGTATGCGAAGAAGATGAGACAGTTCTAGAAGTTCGGAAAAGCGTGAGCAAAATTTTGGAGGAAACCGTACAAGAAATTTCTGTGCTGAGTGATGATTTTCAATCTTCCAAGGAACCAGGTATGTGGTGATGGAACTATACTTCGTATGATTTCTATGTACTGTACATGATCGCAATGCAATGTGTTTGGGTTGATAATTTCACTAATAAGCTGAATAAAATGTTAATTTATGCAAAATTGGATTCAGTCTGGGTATATGATCTCAACTTTTTGCCTCGGCAACAATCTTTTTTTAAAACCTGTTTTCATGATCAAAGAGAAAATATTTTGTGCATGCAAACTTCGAAAAAAAAGTCTTCCTCTTTAGGCTCCACTTGGTTGGATTTGATTTTTGGATACCCCAAGCATAGATTGCATTCCTCTTCTACGCGATTAGTCAGTTCGTGGATTCAGGGGACATCTGCCTGAGGTTCCAGAAAAGAAAATTTGCCTCAATCTTTTTCCTCATGACTGTACTTCAGCTTTCCATGCCAACGTATTTTTATTTTATAGTTGAGAATGACTTCACAACTCTCAACGAAGCTAGCGCAGATGAAAGCTCGCAATCAGCGTGTGCCGACTGGAACTGGGAAAACGAATCTGTCTCTCAGTCATTTTTGGAACGCTTTAAAAAGTGTGGAGTTGGACCTGAGAGAAAAATCATGAACATCAGGTAATGTCGAAAAACTGATCTGGTTCTTAGTTTATTAAGCTACCAAATCCACGAAAAATTTATGGGGAATATCTGATGAGACAAGTGTATGTTGAAAACATTTAGGCTAGTCAGAGAAGAGGATGATCTGCGTCCGTGGGGATTGTTGATCAGTGAACGTGACGATAAAGTCTTCTACGTTGCTTGCATGCCGTACATCAGTATTGTGGCACAATCTGGCTTGATTTTGGAAGGTGAGTTATTTTTTAATCTCTTAGCTTCCGAAGCTTTCATAGTATTTTTATTTACAGGTGACAGACTTTTGCAAATCAATGGAAGGAATCTCTCTGGACTTGGATTTTGTGATGTTTTGGAAGCAATTAACTCGAACAGAAATGTCTTGGAAGTTTTATTGTCCAGGGAGGTTTTGGAGGAGGATATTGTTGGGAAGGGAAGGAAAATTGTAGAAAATGAGTCAGTTGTACAAGAATCTTGATTACCGTAATTTATTTTGTTATTTTCGCTTATTTTCTGGGAGCAGTGTAGTGCTGTGAGTATTTTAGGTTCAGTGTATCTCATTTTTTCACCGTACCGAGTGAGTTTTTGCGTGAATATGTACCTTTTTGGAATGACAATAAATGTTTTTTCGAGCTGGAAATGTATTTTTATTTTTTTCCAGTACAAAAATGTCAAGTTTTTCAAGTGAACTTGACGTTTTGTTGCAAACATTTGTGAGCGCTTTACTATACTTGTCAAAAGATGAAAAAATACTTAGAAAATGACAGAACATTTCCAAGTCAAGATCCTAGTTCAACTATCCAGCATGCGCAAGAAATGTCATCTCGAAATATAAAATCTAGCATTCAGGTGAATTACTTCTCATATTTCAAGTGCGAAATGGGCTGTCAATCTCATTCGAAGTTCAGAGAAACCCCGCTGATATTGACTGCTAGAAAAAAACCAAGCACAGTAACCATAAATGAGGTCTACAGAACAGTACCAAATAACAGTAGTGAATTGCCAATTGATGTACTTTACTACAGCTTTTCCTGGTACTGTACCGTGCATTTCTTCAGTTGTAAATAACTTATTGAATGACGGTGGTAGAAAATGTCATGCGACACCTATAAGAGGAGGAATGTGTAACAGCCTACAGTCCAAATACAGTATATACACTCACAAACCTATCTTCATTTCAGATCTCACCAATGAGAAGAAAACTTGAAAAAGGAATGCCTGACGCGAGTATCTCGGTTCCGAAGAATGCCATGTTGAAATCAAAACTTTAAGCAAATGGCTTGCAACACTATCGGCCCGTCGGGTCACAAGAATATAAAAAAGTGGGATTCTCGAAAACAGCAATCGTCTTTCACCATACAATCAGTTGTCCTCCAAAATACAAATACTAGCACATTCCTTCAGCCACTGCTGCACAACCAGGTTTAGGCACGATGAGAACTTTCACTGAGCAAGATTTTCGCAAACTTGAAAGCGACAGGAAGTTAAAATCATAACAGGGGGGAAAAACTGATCCCACTTTAAAAAATATCGCAGCCATGCTTAACGATTAACGACAATTCTATATATATTTTTTCAAACTAGAAATGATTCAAATGTTTCCTTGATCCGTTGCAATAAATTTGTTCGGGTACTGTACTACAGTTTCCGAGTCTTCCAAACCAATGCGTTCACGGTACTACTTGAGATACACCTCTAATCATTTGCAAACTGAGAATTATCTTTTGTTGGTTCGAATTGGACAACATCGCGATCACCAATTCAAATTATAAGGAACCAACATCATCAAGAAAATTTTCAAGATTGAAGTACAAAAATTGTTTTTAGACGGACTGGCTAATAGATCTAAGAATATTCACTAAAGAAGTTTTCAAACATTCGAAAGATTTGGTGGAAAAAAACCTTAAATGAACAAAAATACGAAGGATAAACCTTGTTGGGTCACCATGATGGAGCAAAACTTCGAACTCTCCACTTCCTTCAATCAGACCTCGTAGAAAATCGGCGTGGAAATGCTCACGTGTTACTTCACTAATATTAGGAACAGAAGAAACACAGAACTAATGAACCAGCCCTCCCGCAATCGATCGTTCCATCGACGACTCGTAAAAAAATTTTGCAAGATTCCTCGCAACGCCTAAAAATCCTTTTAGGCAAATTTTTACTTTTTTAGATTTGCTTTTGACGCGTTTTAGAGTAAAATAAGTTTTACTCAGACATAATTTCTACTTTTTAAGAAAGAAAAAAAGGGCGTGACGTCTCCGTTGAACAAAAGTTCAACTCCTTTTCGTGAACAGGTCCAGGCAGTCTTTGTTGACCAATTTAAAACCCGTGTACGCTTCAAAGATGTTCCATCAAATGGAAATCAATTTCCCGGCCATTTGACCTCAGTTGGCGGCAAAAATAGGGCTGTCAAAATTGCCCTGCGTTCCGTTCGTGTCTCCCTCATTGCCGGAGTTGGGCCGGTGTCCATTCTTCTTGTGCACGTACATCTCGTACTTGGTTCGAAAGGGCGACCCGCAAGAGCAGAAAAACGGCGTCGTTCCTTCCGTGTGCATGATGGCTGTGTGCGTCCTCAGCGTCGCGGCGTCCCGATAAATTCGTTTACACACCGGACAAGGGCGCGGTTCGTGAAAGGCCAGTTTCCGAGGAGTGTTCGAGTCGTCGGACGACGATTCGGATTTAAGCGCGGCGGATAAGACGCCGATTGAGCGTCCTCCTTGACCCTCACCCAGTCCAGCAGACCCTTGAAAAATGATAAAAATTTTAAATTAAGAAGAAAACAATTAATACCTACCTAAACGCGGACATTTTCCTAGGTATCACACAAAGAAAGCGAAAGAATTGTTACACTCACCTGAGCAAACACGAGACGCTACCTCCTGAAGCTTCGCCGCAGCGGACAAAGAAGAATCACCAGACGAAAGCGTGGAAGGATCCAAGGGCAATAGAGGAGATTTTCCGCCCGTGGAAATACCATGGTACTGGAAAGTACCCCCAGGACTGCGAACATTTGTTTCGTATCCATTCGGGAACATGATTCGACCTTCTTCCTCTTCCATGCTGAAGTACACGAGCATCAACAAACGAATTTCATTCCACATGGATGCTTACAAGAACAAAATTAATGAATTATAGATGACGAAAATACAGTCAATCATTTAATGATTTTGAGTGGTTGGGATTTTCAAAGGTCAAAAAATAAAAGCAAAAAAAGCATCCATAAATTTTTATGATTTCTCACTATAAAAAATCATGACACATCGCGTCAGAAATAATCTATTACACACCCAGAACGAACAGAAAATCTCAGTGAATTATTTTTGTATTTTTGACCTATTTGAAGTCAGACATGAGTGAAGTAAAAAAGAAGCTTTCGAAGTCACAGACTTTTTTTAAAATCCCATGATGATGGAAATATGTGGTGAAAATTGCTATGTCTTCCTAGAGAGCTAGCCAAAATTGTTTCAGAAAATGGCAGTCATTTGTACGTCGTAATGAGAAAAAAAAAGGCCCTTACTCATCGTCGTAGTCGTCCAAGGCTTCGGATTTCACCGAAGGAATATTGGAGTCAATGTTCTCCTTGGCTGCCAAATCCCTGATACTGCTTAGTTCATCCCCATCGCAATTTTCTGCGCGGTCACTTTCATACGCACGTGTGCTCACCGAGTAGTCCTTCGGTTCTGGAGTCAAGTCAGCCGAGATTCCATTTCCATGCATCGGCTTTTGTTCGTTCGTAGTGATGGCCTTCGAGAGTATGCATCAGAAGAAAATTACATATTAGTAAGACATTCACCCCTCAAGTATCAGGGACACTAACCGGTTTGAACTCAGAACTTGAGGCAATACAAAATTTCCAGAAAACCCATCAGGTTTCCCGCAGCAATAGAAAATAAAATAGGCACTAAGCATAAAAATGAGTGCAAAAACAGAGGTGAAATACAAATTTCCTGAGGATATCTTCAAAGAAATCATCTCCTGAGCACAAAGAATTGTTCATATAATTTTTAGTGGGCAACGCAAAAGCGATAGAAAGTAGAATCGAGAACTTCATTCATTAAAATACTGCCAAAAAAGATAGATTTTATCTGTACGTCCAATTCTTCCTGACCACTCTGCGGCATCGCTTGTTGCATTAGGGGCAATAATGTCAATTTTCCGGATTCTGACAAGGAATGCAAAATTATTTAGTCTGGATAAACATGAACTTATTCTATAGCTAAACGGTCAGAAAATTTCTCCAGCATCTTCCAGAAACTGCGACTTGATGAGAATAAACGGAACACGTTTACCAGAATTCGAGGGCTGATGCCCCCCAAAACTTTGAATAGACGTCATAATAAAATCTGACATTCTTCGCCTTA
Organism: Notodromas monacha; assembly: GCA_905338405.1. Classification (NCBI taxonomy): domain Eukaryota; kingdom Metazoa; phylum Arthropoda; class Ostracoda; order Podocopida; family Cyprididae; genus Notodromas; species Notodromas monacha. The sequence continues at coordinate 1,333 of CAJPEX010005299.1, read as the reverse complement.
ATACAAATCACAAAGGTACGAGACTTGAAGAAGGCGGTCAACTACTTCCACGCGTTCTAATTCAACAGCTTGTGAGGAATCACGATCCAGAGGAAAAGCTCTTCACCTGCAAAACCGGAAGTTGTTTCCTCTTTTTCGTTGTCGGTTCACTGGAACCATCCCTCCTGGTGGTGTCGTTCTTCAGAGGAACTGGTTTACGCCCCGTATTCCGCGCTTCACCGACAACTTGCTGAGTACACGTGGCTGTTTCCGTAGTTCCCACATCCCCACGTTCCAACTAGAACAAAATGACAGGGATAATTCAGGACGGAAAAAAAAAACCAACTTTTACGATTTCGGAACGCAAAAAGTTTTCGCGAGGTCCAAAACTGCACAAAAACTATAAAATCAATATCTTGATCGCGTATCAAACCAGTCCCTTAAAAACCGGAAAATCAAAATAGATGACCTACATCGTCGTAGGAGAGTCCAGAAACCTCCGCCAATCCTTTGATCTGAAGGGCAGCTGCTGCTTGCAGTAGAACAGCAAGTTTATTCTGGCAGATGCTGGTTTGACCCGTATACATAAACTGCAACAGTGCTTCCATTTCTTCAGGTCGAACATCTTTTAGAAAGATAACGGGATGCTGACAGGGAATTTTCTGAAATTGTAGATGGAGATATTTAAAATAGATTAATGCGCGTAACTGGATTTCAAGCAGGACTTCCAGCAATCTTCATGAACATTTTTGAACAAAACCCAGACGAAACCTGTAACTTGTATCTTTAAAAAAATTCCAAAAACTTACATCAGGATGAATTGTCATGCATGAATTATTCAAAATTTACAGCATTCTGCCTTACAAGCTACAGATGGGAGGTGGCCCAGGGCAAAGAAATGGTATTACTTTTGCATTCAACAATGCAACCGTTTCAACAATACGGGCATATACTCCGATTTTTGATACACGTTCAGTTTGAACGAAAAATTCGCAGTCGCAATTCGATCGTCACTGAATATACGAAAAAAATAAAGGTTTGTGTTCTTCATGTGTTCATTTACTCAAATTCAAGGAATTCCAAAAAATGAAATTCAGTTCACTAAGAAACGCATTTTCAACAGATCAAGGTTTCAGGGATCGAGCTTGAAATATTAGAGCGGTGTAAAATCCATGGACGCATATATACGGTACATGTGCATGTACTTGAAATATAAACCCCGAATACAGTTTTATCCGCAAAATTCGAACGAATGAAGGATACTCACGTTTAAAAGGACGCGAAAATACGGGCTGCATGCTGAAAGAACCACCTTGTGGGCGGAGAAATCCTGACCTTCCCGACAGGCCAAAGT
>CAJPEX010005298.1:0-17004 GCA_905338405.1 Notodromas monacha | reverse complement strand
ACGTGGGCTCACGTGTGTGTGTATATCATCAGGTATTTTCCCGATGATAACACTTTAAATAAATCTTTCTCTCAGTAACCATCAAACAGATAGGTCGCTCATTGATGCATTGGTGTTGCCCAACCTTTTTGGGACCACAGACAGGAACACCTCCAGAAAATATTTGCCGGTCAGAAAATTTTTCTTGAAAAAATTCTTCAGGCTGGCAAAGTTTTATAACATTTTAGCAGATCTAAAAAAGTTTTGTTTGAAAGACTTCATGGGAGGTATTAAAAACTTCTGCTTGTTTTGCAAAAATTAGGCCAAGAACCAATATTAGAGCAGCCTTAGTGGAATATCTTTAAAAGATTGGAAAAGGTGGGTTCAAAGAAAGGTTTCTCAGAATGAAAAATTGAAATAATTTATATCTGAAGGTAAGAAATGGCATGAACCATTCATGGAGAAAATGAACTTTCATTTTTCATCATATAACTTCAACTGTCATAGTCTTTCCAAAATTTCCATAAAAGATATCAAACTTCACTGCTACTTTTGATAAATTTACTTTATCATGCTGAAGAAGAGTTTCTTGTGGACTGGCAAAAGGCTTCTGTGGACCAGTGTCGGTCTGCAGACCATTGGGTTGGGAAACACAGATTTATTGCATATGCACTCATATTTTTGCAAGTTCCCTGAACTATTGCCTCCGCATATATTTTTTTAGATATGTTTCAAATTTTCAAAACTAGAGAGTTTCTAGTAAACAACCCTCAAGTTAAAAAATGCGGTGCTGATGGATAGTCATAAATAAATTATCAATAAATTCCTTACAGCATCCATTATTCCTTGTGCTGCATGGTTGAAGTAAAACAGTAGGATTATTTCAATTGTCACTGCTGTCACGTAATAATACAAAGTCGGATCTTGCTGTTTCCCCAACAGCAGGATTTCCAGTAGACTGTAAACTGCAACTGTTCCATCAGCAAATAATTCCACATAGCAAATAGCCAAGCAGTAGCCAAAAGTGTTGGATAGATCATTGCAAAAGTCAACCACATCCCTATACCAGTGGTAACTCTGGCTGCAATTGCATTCCGCCTTTTTCTGGCTCTGGAAATGCTGATCAAGTTGTTCCTTGATTATGGAAAGTGAAACTGTGGCAGGCTGCATCATAAGCTGCACCATGAGTGGATAAGCTGCCATGTGTCCCAAAGGCAAATGGCAGAAAAGCTGGAAAAGAAAATGTTTTAATCCTCAAAGTATGAATAAAGGTTCGGAAAAATAGATATTTGGGGGTGATTGCATCAGACTTTTCTTGTACTGATAGGAACATTCAAGATTTCCTCATCAAGTTCTCATTTACTGAACAGTTTCACTACAATTTCATGATTAAAAATTGAAATTATGTCCATAACCACATACATTCTTAAGAATACTCAAGAAAGTTCTGGTCTTCTTCATTTGTTTTTGATTGTTGGTGCTTACTCCATACTTCAAACTTTGTCTATAGTTTTTTTTAGGAGTGCAAAACCTGTTTTTGGGGGTGTCAATAAAAAATTCAATAACATTATTGCATATACAGTGTAACAAATATGTTTCATGATATTTTGACCAAAATTTAATGAATGGTCACCCATCATGCACATTTTCAAATGTTAGGAAAAAATTACATGTTGAAAAATAAGTCATGAAATCTGTTATTTTATGTTGTATTTGTACACTCAACCAATTTTTGAGAAAGTTCATAATAGTAAACACTTTTTACAACAAATTCAGTTACAACAAATTTTCCAGTACAGCAAACTTGTTTTCAAGTCACAGCAGAAATCCTATGATATACATGTTTTAAAAATCTGGTTGCGGGAAACTTTTTTGAGGAACATGTTGTGACTTTCCTTATAAAAAATTCCCTAATGGAGGCAGGCATAGAATCAAACTTCTTGTTGACAATGTGACTGACTGGTTCTTGGGACATAAATGTAAGGTGGAATCAATGAAAAAAATCTCCAAAATTCACTGAAGCATCCTCTCTCTCTCAAATTTTTTTCCTGGGTTCAGAGAAATGGCATGTGGGGGGGGGGGGTTACATTTCACATGAAAAAATTCAAACGAGGATAAAACGGATACAGTACATGACTTGCTCAGAGTTAGGATACTGGCAAAAGCTAGCTCCTTATTAGAGTATAGCTCAACATCTGTAACCTTTTTGGAAGAGACACCCTTTTAAATCTGTGCATTAATTTTGCTACAAAGTCCACAAAAACTGCTATTTTTTACCACCTGTTATCCAGAGTGGATGCTTCTTATTGACGTTTGAATTTCTTTTTGAAGATTACAGTTTTTGAAACATGGAAAAATACCTGAAAATTAAAAAAACAAAGATCTTCAATATATGAAGGTTTAATTCAAAACCTTATTTACAATGACAATTTTTGAAAATTTCATCCAAATAAATTATTTCTCATGACATTTTTTTTCTGAAGTTCACACAATTAGGTTGGGAAAAGATTTCACTGTAGTTCCCTTGATGGGAGGCTTTATTGGCACTTCCTAAGCAATAAATTATATATCTGTAAATTTGTATGGATGATTATTCATGGCATTCTCAATTCAGCCTGTATTTTAAAAATATAATTTGAAACTAAGATCAAAAATTTGAGTTGACTTACAGCCAAGACGCCCAACACATCAAATTCATGTGATTTCAGGATGACAGAAAATATTATAGACAACTGCATCCCAAACACCCAGAGAAGCATGACCACAGCCCAGACACTAGGCTCAGCATTTCTTCCAGATAATTCACACTTGAATGAAAGTTCCAATTCCTTCATCAAAACGTTCTCCGCAGATTTTCCTTTCATGAGACTAGCAATCAAAGCTGATATCAATCCAAAAACCAGGATGATGTAAACTACGTATCCTCCAATGGCCCAAGTTACATTCACTGTGTGCATAACTGAGAGCTTGTCTTCAAATACTTTCCAGCCTAGGAACAGAAAAGCCACTATATAAGAACATTGAACATATACAGTGAGACCCCCACATGCGGACACCTTAACCTGTGAACAATTCAACATAGGGACACTTATTTTCTCTTAAAAAATTAATAAAAAAAGTCCCAACATGAGGACACTGACTCAACATAGGGACATTTTGTTATAAAATTGCAAATACATTTCAGGCCAAATTACAAGAAGCAGATATTTCCAACACTAATTGCTAAAATTGATGATAAGAAAAGTTCTTTGGCATTTCTCTCACCAATTTACCATCCTTTTAGCTAATTTAAAAAAAACCTCCAGCAGAGAGGGGCTTCCTTCTCTCTTTTTCACTTGCATATTATTTTTACAGCCATGTTTCTACGTACTGTACAGAGATATCAGTATTCAATTCCCTAAAGGCCCATATTGTGTTGAAATATATTGATTGGAATCAGTTTAAATTTGGAGACAATTTTTATTTTCATGGAATTATGGTGAGTATTTTGTACATATAACATCAATTAAAAATTATATAATGTAAGTCAAAGGAAAAATGAGACTTGACTTAGGGACATTTCAACTTAGGGACACTCTTGATGCACCAATTATGTCCGCATCTCGGGGTCTCACATAGCCATTATTCCTTTGATTGTAAAAACTCACCTTCGCAAATTATGCTTCTCCAAGCCCCAAAATACGTGATGACCGTGAAGTTGACCACAGATGAAATTGTACCAAAAGAAATATATTTCCATACCGGCTTTCCAGTGCTCACATTTGCAAATGGAAATAATCCACAAAGCAATAAAACAATTTGAAAAAATCGACGGCGACTTGAAAATCTCTTTTCCATATTTTTCTTCTCTTCTTCTTTCAAAACCAGACCAAAAAACGAAGTTCTATTATGCATAAGTTTTGCTTGTCATCTGCCTAAAACCTATGCTAAAAAAAAGTGCATGGATGACTATATAATCTTTCCAACATGTGAGCAAATATTTGAAATGAAAGAAAAGCCATTCCAAAACTAGGCCATATGGTTTTATATCTGAAGCGAAAAGAAGGATCATTACCATAAAAGCAAAAAACTCAGGAAAACAGAGATAAGATTGTTTCCTGTACACAAATGCGGTGGTTTTTGATGCAATAACGCTCATACATTTCTTCTCGCATTGAATAGATGTCGCCTGAAGTTTTCTACAGTGCTTTTTTCTTTTCAAAGGGAAAATATGTTGACTTGAGGTGAATGCTGTTATAGTCTGGAAAATTTTCCAGTTATATCGTGTCAATCCGGCGTCAGTAAAGTTGAGTTTGTTCCAAAAGTTATTCAAGTGGCACTTGGTCTACATTTTTAGAAGTGCACCGAAACTCCTACAAAATCTCAATGTTGAATCCATTTGATTCACTCATATATACCCTTCTCATCTCGAGGTAATTCGAAATTTGTGAAAACAAATGCTAAAATTTTGATATTAAGTTTAGAGATTTTTACAATGTACAACACCAGTGTAACGACTCATTTTTATCCTGAATTAACAAATGATTTTCGTCGAAGATAAATTTTTCTGTCAGAAATCGACATCCCTGCACAAGAAAGGTAAAACTTCCAGCAGGAATATACACATTTTCCACAGCAAAAATACATTGAGAATGTTTTCCTGAGAAAAGTAATTCATTATTCAATGTTTTTTTTTGTATGAATGAATGAATGAACAGAACTTTTTTTTTGTTGATAAGGAAGTCTGCCAAAAAAAGCAGGTGAAAAGTATTTTGTTGTACAGATGGTGCCTACTTTCAATTTGACCCTAATTCATTGTCAAACTGGTGTTGAATTGCAAAGTGGTGGAATAGCAATAACACACTTTCTGAAATTCATGAATATCCAGCACAAAATGCCAAAAAAAGTTACCACCGCAGGTTCAATTGCAAGGCAAGGGTCAAATTGCAAGTCTTATTATCTTTCCAATGGAATTTATCCCTAATGGAGTCTATACACTTCACAATATATTCTACTGTAGTCTTCCCCAATACCCCAACCTTTTTGGGCCTTCAGACCTGCAAATAAAAAATAAAAAATGCAGGCTGGCAAATTCCCAAAACATTGTCTGCAAACTGGCAAATTTTCATAAAATGTTCACAGACTCACCAAAGTTATGCTTGAATGCTATTAGGCAGGTAATCACAAGAAAAATTCAGTTAAGAATTTAATAAAAAAAAAGAATGGTGTGCTTTGAGGAAGGTTTCTCAGAATGAAGAATTTAAATAATTTATTTCAGCAGGTGAACATTTATATGAAGTGTTATGAAGAGAAAAGCCAACTTTGGTTTTCATCACATAATTCAACTGCCATTGTCCTTTCAAAATTTAAGGTAAAGATAACATGCTTCATCCCAATTGTAGCATCCCAAAGCGGCGCAGCTCCATCATCTGGCTACAAACCAAACCAGAAAACTTGTTGCATTTTCAAGGCCAGTTAGCCTTGCAAAAATCCTGTTTCAGCAATTAACTGAGCCTCACTCAAGTGGTCATCACTTCTTTGATTTTCCTGAAATTGGTCAATCATGAGCCAGGAAGAAATCACCTGATTTCTTCCTGACCCAGTCCAAGCACCTGGGTAGAAAAACATTCATTCCTCTTTGGGAGGAGAAGTGAGAACCTAGTGTTAAATGGCCTTTCAACTTTAATTACCTCATTCAATATTCTGAGCTAACCAACCAATCTTACAATTGTCTCTGCCATTACAACCATCCAATTAACAGCCAATTGATGATCTGGGCAATGAGAATAAACTCCTCTGAAAATAGTTTGAGTTTTTATTCATAACGTGCATTCTGATGGCTGCAAAATTCAATTCCTTTGTCTGGAATCCAATGGACCCATGACACCAACTTTTGCTAAATTTATTACCCTGAAAATTTCCTGCAGACCTGCAGAAAACCTCTGCAGACCACAGACTGATGGGGAACACTTGCTCTCCTACACACAGAATCTGTTAAACTATCAAATGTCCGTCATTATTCTCTATATCATATAGGATGATCAGAATCTCCATTATTCCAAAAATGAGAGAAAGAGAAATATTTGCCAAAATTATGGCAGCAAAAAAAATCTAAATGTGCCGTTTAAAAGATACACGCGAATGTCAGACACGAGATCATACATCACGTCTGTCTTGTTCTCAAATGTTGCATGTCCTGAGGATGACGAGATGTATGCTGATGATCCCCCATTTTTTTTCCCCTCAGGTTACATTATCCAAAAATATATCCCACACGAGATCCCTTATCCATATACATGAGAGTTTTTTTTTCACGTAAAAAGCCGTGAGATGAGAAGGTATAATTTCCGAGCGTTTCCTTTTTTTTTGCGTGGAATTTTTTTTTTTTTTTTGCGCTGTTTCTCACAAAAGTATTCATCATTATTGCATGGAAATGGGGATTTCCGGTCAGACTTTCCCCCATCATAAAGGAATATTTCCCTCCGAAATTTCTGGCACAATTCGTCACCTGCGGAATCGTAAAACCCAGTACTTGCAGCAGTACTCATTCCATTTCCTCTCCGAATCCCCAACCGGGTGTCCACAAAAAAAAGGACTCGAACCCAAGCTCAGAAATCAACTCGAATCTACACTGGGCGACAAAAAGAAAAAAAAAATAAGACCTTTGAGCCCATTTTCCAATTGTTGCCACGCAAAAAAAATGTACATATGCAAAAAAATATAAGGGTTTTGCGGAGTGCTGGAATGAAACATTTTGGATCATTTCAACCTGTTTTTTTCGTGGGTGTGTGTGTGTGCAGAAATACCCGTTTTTTTCTCAAGCAAACATGCGGGTAACTGATCTATATCAGGTAAGAAAATGCTGGCTTTTTCCGCTCAGGCACCTGCAGTGTTCTGTGTACCACTGACCCGGTCAACGTATTCACATAATACATTTTTTTTTTGTCTGTTCGTGTATAATATACATCTTCATGCTGTCGGTATATTTTACATGAAACAGATAGTGATGGTAGAAATTCTGCGGCATTTACATGAACAAATTAATGATGCTACAGCAGTATGATCCCAATTTGCGGAATTGTATAGGGACACTTGAAAACCCTAGAAATCAGGCCCAAGATCTGGGCATTGGCTGCTGAAAGAATACTTTTCTGTAATTTTTTAAAGAAATTGAAACAGCATGTTATTCTTAAGTATTGACATCATTGGATCAAATCAATAAATTTATATTTTCAAAAATTGATAAATAGTTCCACTTTCAGTCCACTTCAATTCATGATCAAACTCAAGCTGAATTTGTACTCATTGGTCTCCTTTTGATACCAAAAGATCAGATTCTATGTGGTTTTGTTCTGATATGTTGTTTTCTACAACTTGAATGTGTTAGAAACAATTATGTGTCAAGTGTTTGGCATTTACATGGACAAATTAAAGATGCTACAGCAGTGAGGTCCCAATTTTCGGAATTAGGGGCACTTGAAAACTCAACAAATCAGGCCCAACATTTGGACATATTGTCTGCTGAAGAACACTTTTAGTAATTTTTCAAAGAAATGGATATATCATGTTATTTTTAAATATTGATATCTTTGGATCAAATCAAGAAATTTATACTTGCAACCATTGATGAAATGTTTCATGTTCAATCCACTTCAATTCAAAATCAAAATCAAGCTGATTTTGTACTTTTTTCTTTTTTTTTCAATAAGCTGTCACATAATAGCAAGACTTATTCTTTCTCATTGCTCGTTGATCTTCTTTTGATACCAAAATATCAGATTCTATGTGGTTTTGTTCTGCAATGTTTTTTTCTACAACTTGAAGGTGAAGTAAAAAATTTTTATATAATTTTTTAAGGCTTCATTTTTTATTTTGAAAGAATGAGAATCAATTGAATACATTAGAATTGTAGTCAAAGGGAAAATGAGACTCAACTTAAAGACATTCCATCATCAGGAAACTTGATGCCCCAATTATGTTTGCATCTCGGGGTCTCACTGTACCCTGAATACCTGTTCAATTTCTTTTAACGGTGTCCTAGTTCCAGGAAACCAGATCTCATTGCTTCTTGCCAAAATCGGAAATAGTTTGAATGAATATTTAGTTATTGCTTCTTCCAAAATTTCCCCCCAAAATTATAAGAAGTAATAGTTATTGATAAAACGGATTCATAATAATAGTCCTGAATCACAAACCCATTTTAAGGAACCGTATCGCAGAATTCCCGACATTAACGATGGCATTTCTTCCAAGTTGAATCGTAATGCAAGTATGCAACCTAGACTTTTTTTTAATTTCACCCTTCAGATTTTGACCGACAGCCTTGGAAAAATTTGAGGATGATTTTTGGTTGTTCGTAAAACGCTTCTTTTCATCAAAGGAGTAAAACTGAATTTGGGATGTACAATACTTTTAATTATTTTTCAGCCCCAAATTCTGATGAATTGCTTCATTTCCAGCAGATTAAAATAAATCAATTCTGTAATATCATCTGAAATTTAATGTGCGCTATGATGTCAACAAAATATGTCTTTTCCTTCAAATACACTGCATAATATACAGTGAGACCCCCATCACATAAGACAATTTGACATATGGACTTATATTTCAATAAAAAGGGCATAAAAAGGCCTTACATACAGACACTGACTCAACCTGAGGACATTGCATGATACAATTGCCTAAAAAATTCATTCAAATTAACTTCTATTTTGCTTGATTGCAAGAAACAGATATTTCCAACCCTAAGATTTATGCAAGAAAAATTCTTTGTCATTTCTCCCATCATTTTCCCATCTATCCAGCTAATTTAAAAAATTACCTGATGCATATATAGGGACTTCCTTCTCTCTTTGTGACTTGAATGTTATATTTGTAGATACTGTACCAACATTTCAACGTACAGTACAGATATACACNTGGGGAACACTTGCTCTCCTACACACAGAATCTGTTAAACTATCAAATGTCCGTCATTATTCTCTATATCATATAGGATGATCAGAATCTCCATTATTCCAAAAATGAGAGAAAGAGAAATATTTGCCAAAATTATGGCAGCAAAAAAAATCTAAATGTGCCGTTTAAAAGATACACGCGAATGTCAGACACGAGATCATACATCACGTCTGTCTTGTTCTCAAATGTTGCATGTCCTGAGGATGACGAGATGTATGCTGATGATCCCCCATTTTTTTTCCCCTCAGGTTACATTATCCAAAAATATCTCCCACACGAGATCCCTTATCCATATACATGAGAGTTTTTTTTTCACGTAAAAAGCCGTGAGATGAGAAGGTATAATTTCCGAGCGTTTCCTTTTTTTTTGCGTGGAATTTTATTTTTATTTTTTGCGCTGTTTCTCACAAAAGTATTCATCATTATTGCATGGAAATGGGGATTTCCGGTCAGACTTTCCCCCATCATAAAGGAATATTTCCCTCCGAAATTTCTGGCACAATTCGTCACCTGCGGAATCGTAAAACCCAGTACTTGCAGCAGTACTCATTCCATTTCCTTTCCGAATCCCCAACCGGGTGTCCACAAAAAAAAGGACTCGAACCCAAGCTCAGAAATCAACTCGAATCTACACTGGGCGACGAAAAGAAAAAAAAAGAAGACCTTTGAGTCCATTTTCCAATTGTTGCCACGCAAAAAAAAAAAATGTACATATGCAAAAATATGAGGGTTTTGCGGAGTGCTGGAATGAAACATTTTGGATCATTTCAACCTGTTTTTTCCGTGGGTGTGTGTGTGTGCAGAAATACCCGTTTTTTCCGCAAGCAAACATGCGGGTAACTGATCTATATCAGGTAAGAAAATGCTGGCTTTTTCCGCTCAGGCACCTGCAGTGTTCTGTGTACCACTGACCCGGTCAACGTATTCACATAATACATTTTTTTTGTCTGTTCGTGTATAATATACATCTTCATGCTGTCGGTGCATTTTACATAAAACAGATCGTGATGGTAGCAATTCTCAGGCATTTACATGAACAAATTAATGATGCTAAAGCAGTGAGGTCTCAATGTGCGGTTTTATAAGGACACTTGAAAGCCCAAAAAAAAATCAGGCCCAACGTCTATATTGGCTGTAGATAGAACACTTTTTTTTAATTTTTTTCAAGAAATTGAAACAGCATGTTATTTTTGAATATTGATATCATTGGATCAAATCAAGCAATTCATATTTGCAAAAATTGATAAATCATTTCACTTTATCAAGCTGATTTTGTACTCATTGATCTCCCTTTGATACTAAAAGATCAGATTCGATATGATTTTGTTCTGCAATGTTGTTTTCTACAACATGAATGTGATAAAAACAATTATGTGGAAATTGCGTGACATTTGCATGAACAAATGAAGGATGCTACAGCAGTGTGGCCCCGATTTGCGGAATTAGGGGCACTTGAAAACCTAAAATAAGCAGGCCCAACATTTGGACATTATTGGCTGGAAATGGAACACTTTTCTGTGATTTTTTAAAGAAATTGAAACAGCATGTTATTCTTAAGTATTGATATCATTGGAACAAATCAAGCAATTTATATATGCAAAAATTGATAAATTGTTTCATATTCAATCCACTTTGATTCATAATCAAAATCAAGCTGATTTTGTACTCATTGATCTCCCTTTGATACCAAAAGATCAGATTCTATGTGGTTTTGTTCTGCAATGTTGTTTACTACAAATCAAAGGTGACAGAAACAATTATGTGGAAATTGTGTGGCATTTGCATGAACAAATTAAAGATGTTACAGCAGTGAGGCCCCAATTTGCGGAATTAGGGGCACTTGAAAGCCCAAAAAAATCAGGCCCAACGTCTGGACATTGGCTGTAGATAGGACACTTTTCTGTAATTTTTTTCAAGAAATTGAAACAGCAGAAGTTGAATCGTAATGAAACCTTCACTTTTTTTAAATTTTATCCTTCAGATTTTGACCGACAGCCTTTGCAAAATGTGGGGATGATTTTTGGCTGTATGTAAAACGCTTCTTTTCATCAAAGCAGTAAAAATGCATTTGGGATGTAATTTTAATTATTTTGCAGCCCGAAATTCTGATGAATTGTTTCATTGCCAGCAGATAAAAAAAATCAATTCTGTAATATCATCTGAAATTTTATGCGCGCTATGATGTCAAAGAAATAAGTCTGTTCCTTCAAATGCAATGCATACACAATGAGGCCCCCACATGAAGACAATTTGACATATGGACTTATATTTCATTGAAAAGGGCATAAAAAAGGCCTAACATACAGGCACTGACTCAACCTGAGGACATTGCATGATACAATTGCCTAAAAAGTTCAATAAAATTAACTTTTATTTGGCTTAATTGCAAGAAACAGATATTTTCAACCTCAAGATTTATGCAAGAAAAATTACTTGTCATTTCTTCCATTATTTCGGGTAGATAGGTCGATTAAATTTTTTAATGGACTACGTATATATCCCTGAAGGAAGAGAGAAACACTGAACTTACAATATAAACATCTATGACATGGTTGTAAAGTTGCATGTCATGTCTATATGTGTATTCAATGCTCCAAATGTTCTTATTGAGTTGAAAATATATTCACTGAATCAAATTCAAGTGGCAAACAATTTTTTCATGGAATTCTCAAGAATATTCCTTCATTAAACCACCAATTACAATTTATATTATGTAAAAACAAGACTCAACTTAGGGACATTCATGATGCACCAATTACATCCACATCTGGGGGTCTCCAGTAATAACTAATAACTCAGCATAGGGTATTGAATATTCACATTTCGTTTGTATGTTATTATAGATGAACTGCTGTTGATTTTATGCTTTAAATGTTTGCTCACATCTCACCAGAAAAGCAACCCCCTTCTTGTCTTAGATTATCATTTCAAACTCCTAATAACCCCCCACATTCAATACTCAAGGTTCTCAAAACCATTGCCCTTGAAATCGATTGATTGTCCAGAGCCACCAGGAAGCCAATTTCGGGTCCAGCGTTTTGCCAAAAAAAAAAAAAATGAAGAGAGAATGACACAAAGGCTTGAACGAAAAATAATGCTGGCTGACCTTTGCGTGGCCCGGGTTTCGCCTTTTCTGCTGCTTCCCCATGTGAAGCACCAGAGGAATTTTCTGCGCTATTCCCTATAAAGCACAGCACCCAAGGTACACAGAACAGAAGGAAATCGATTAGCCGAGAGTTTTGTGGGCTACTGCTTCCCACACGCCATGAGATGTATTTTCTACCTGCCTTGGGTTTCGTATTCATGTCAGTGCGAACCCAACTGCGGCCTCGGGCCCGGGATCCGCATTTGTTTAAAATTATGAAGAAGAAAAAAAAGTATTGGAGTCGTGCATTTGAACCTCTAGAAGAAGCCAAAATTTGAGTGATCATAAAACAAATTTAGTTAGGGAGGCTTTTAATATGAGAAAGAAATATGAATTTAAGGGAGTGGTAAGTGTTGTTATTCTGGGTCTTAAATTGCTATTTTAAATGAGTTGACAGGATGCTAAACTTGGAGGCAGGGGTTCATTTGCCAGAGTAGTCTTTCACTTCCTTTCAAAACATATCAAATTCCATTTTTCTTCTTCCTTTCCTGCACCACAAAATAATAGCCAATAAGTGATCTTCAGAAATTAATATTTATGGATATTTGAAGGGTGTAATCCTTTGAGCAACAGAATGTTTTTAATGCATTGTTTCCAAGGAAATTCCAACAGGGACTTGAGAAAATTGACAATGGGAGATTTTGAACTCAGAGAGGTTAACTTGAGTTATTGCTGAGTCTCAACTGTTACAAGAAATGCATCCAAAATTCAATCAAGGAACAGATTGATTTTTTAATAAATTTGCAGCATATGTGGTATTACTGGATTTGCAAGTGATTCCGTCAAACTTCAGAAGTTTTTTTGTAATTTTTAATCATTTCTCACAGTCAATTTTTTTTACTTGAACTCAGTTTCACAAGCAATCAAAAACGGTTTTAATATTTTTTTTTACAAAAATTAAGTAATTTTCGAGTTGATATCACTTTCTCTTGGGAAATTCAACATGGACTTGGAAAAATATATGACAATGGGTGGTATTGAACTCAGAATTTGAATTGGAGTTATTGCTGTGGGTCAAGTGTGCCACTAAATGCTCTAAAAATCCAACAGAATCAATAATTATATCTCAGTGAATTTTTGGTATGTCATCTTGGATGTGCAAGGGGTTCTGTCAAACTTCAGAGCCTTCCCTGTAATTTGCTCTTCATTTTTCCTCCTGAACATTGAAAAGCATCTAGAGCTGAATGCATTGCTTCCAAAGGAATTTAGCCTGAGCCTTTACAAATGTTCAACTTACAGGAGGTATACTCCCTGTACAACAAATCTCCTGGGACCAGAAAAAAAATTTGTTGTGAAGACAATTTAGTATTGGACAAGATTTTTTAGAGAGAGAGAGAGAGAGAGAACACCTGTATTGGAATTTATTGGTCTTGGGGAGGTTCAATGTATGAAGGTTCAAGTCATGCTGTTATTAATATTTATTTCTCTGTCTACAGTGAAATTTAAGTGTGCTTGTGCCATGTGCCTAGAATAGTACCATACATAAAGAAATATGGAGCCAAGTGAGGAGAAGTGGTTCTTTGAGGAGAACCCAGTGGTGGTGAAACATGCCAGTGACCAGAGACACTTTGATTCAGAAACCAAGTTGGAGTCATTTTTCTTCAAGGCACCTTGTGGCAGAGAAGTGGCAAACCAGGCCAATGAGACCTTCATGAAGATGCTGAGGAAGGATTGGCTGGAACTCAGTCCGTCCAGGTGGGATGATTTTAAAACAGAAATTATGTAAAAAAAAAAAAAAACTCTGGTTTTCTGTGCATGGATATACCAGTGCATAGCAGACAAAATAGTAGGGATTTGACAATAATAAAGTCTCCCACAACAGTTCTCAAAACTTTCCTCAGCCAAAAAACATATATACATAGAGAGGGTTCAAAAAGGAAAGCCTTGAAACTTCCAAGACATTCCCTTCATCAATGAGAGAAAAAATGAAAGAATGTTTGAAAAGAAAGCATTTCAAAGTCCCCAAAATGTTGCTTGTCAAATTTATATTTTATTGAGGCTTCTGAAGATAAATCTTTATGTCAAGGATCATTCATTGGATCACAGAAAAAGTTTTGGATTAATCTGCAGCCGTCAGAATTTGAAAGTCTTGAAGAACTCTGCTCTTTTTAAAAGAGTTTCCTTCTCAATGCTCTTTCTTGTAATTTGGCTGCTTGAGAATGGTTGAATGGTTGCTGGTTTGGTTGGTCAGCTCAAATGATTGTAGTTGACCCTTGGGTCCAGTAGGTTACTTTGTGCTTTGATTTTTTTGCAGACTTCTGCATTTTGTTTTGACCAGAGGTTGTCAGGAAAAAATCCAAACTTTGGTTAATTCTAAACATTTAAAAGGCACTGGACAAAATTAACAACTAATCTCTCGATGCATTTTTTTGTGAGCCTGAGAACCAAACCCAGGTTTGGTTCCCAGGCTCACTCAAGGACATTTCCATACTGCTAAAAAAGGGAAGAACAAAAGTGGCCAAAATCCAGCCTTCATTTCTAATCCAGAAAGTTGTTGTGGTTAACTAAAAACCACAAGTTGATCACTCTGCGTTGAACTCTTGAATTGTACAGATCTCTGGAGAACTCTTGTGTGTGTCAATCATTGACCAATTCCAAAATTGGTATTCTTGTTCTTTCATACTTGTGAAAATCTTTGATTGTTCAGATCAACCTTGTCTTGAGTAGTATACCACTTTATAATAGGACAATAAGTCCCAGCCACAGCCCGGCTGTTTGAACAGTGTTTCATTTTTCTCAAATTGTCTAAAACAGTTGCAAATTTCATATATATCACTTTTTCACCTTTTGTGTGGTAAAAGAAAATCCTCTGTTCATCTTTTCCTCACAGAGGTCACTAAACTGCAGCTTCAGCTGCGTAGCTGTAGATGGGAATAATAAAAAAAAGCTATTGTCATGATAATCCCTCTACACTAATCCTATACCATCAATGAAAAAAATGCAACCCAACAGTTTTTTTTTTTGTAGACGATGTTTCTGCAGGAATGCTAAAGAAAATTCATGATATTTTATGACTTTGGCTCTTCTAAACATTCTTGTTTCCCCCTTTTTCTACTCCCTGTGGCAAAATATTTTGCAGATACATTAAAACCAGGCACTGCCACACAATGGATAACGTTGAAGCGGAAGGACCTTTTTTCAGTTACTCCATATAGATATAAATTTCAACAAGGAATAATGGTATTTATAGCTGGTTGCTTTTACTGAGTCAGCAATAGAAGCAACCAGCTACCAGGACAAAATCAGCAACCAGGAAGAAATCAGCACATTTATTTCTGCCTCAAAGGTGGCAAATTGTTGATGCAATAAAAGAAGTGATTACTGCTTTTGTGCCCTTGAATGAGGCTCAGTGACTCTCCCAAAATGGGATTTGTGCCCAGTTAATCTGGCACAGTATATGGAAAAAATGTGTCCCATTTTCGTCAGAGAATTTTGATGGTTAGAATTTTTTTTGCATGGATTTTGTTGGCACCTAATCCCTATTCATACAGGTACCCTCTCTGGTCTCTACATCAATTTTCTGTATATAATGAACTATTTTTTAATTCCATAGGATTCTGGATTTTTTCCACGACGATTTTTCCCAGTCCCCTGCTCCCCTCAAATCTCGTTGCAGAAAAAGTCCACCTGTTGTGGTTTGTTGTTAAAAAAAACTGCCTGCTTGTAACAAATATCAGAGCATCTGAGGATTCCAGGCCATTTAGGCATGAAATAAATTCCAAGGTTGAAGTCCCTCCTTCAATTATTCAGCACACAAAGGGCACGTGCCTAAAAGACCCAGGTCACAGCAACAACTTGCGGAAAAAGGTCACACTTGCAGTGCAAGTACACCGGGTTCTGCTGATATTTGTCATCAGATTTATATCTCGCAATAGAAACCATCGCAATCTACCCGCAGAATCGGGTGCCTGTTTTAACAAGGTTTTTTGTTTCTTTTTTTTCACCAGCAGGTTGTGGATACCAGGCAATATTCAATTTTAACTGGGTCTTAAAATGCATGACATGAAATTCAGGGCTAGTATAGTACAGTATATACAGTAAAAATCTGTTGAAACAAATTGCGTTTTGAAGAGATTTTTGTTAAAGAGATATTTTTATAGTTGAAATTTGTACACTTCCACAGGCTGAAAAAGGGTAGGAGCACTGCTTTAAACCATCTGTGGGTTAAATTCACTCAAAAAGATGCAGAAATTTGAAAATAAAACACAAAATCAGCTGTGGGGCGCAGCTGGGGATTTCTTTTATGAAATCCAAAAAGAAAACAATAAAATGTTTTTCAATTTTTAACCCCAAAAAATTCACACATTTCTTCACATAAAACACAATGGATAAGAAGATAACCTTCACAATCACAAGCAAAAAGCAACACAAATGTTTTTTAGTCTGTTCTTCTGCACACCTGATTTGCTAAAACCCTTGAAGGGTGCAGATTAAAATCTCTAGTATTCAATTGGGCTGCCATCTAACAGCAGTCAGTGTGCAGGTACAGCAGTACATTAAAGTACCAAAATATTCCGTCACACCATTGGTTAACTGTTTCCCAACACAAAGTTTCAATCTTACTTGGTCAAATAACCACATAAAATATCATCAAAACAAATTGTTTTCAAGTCCCTGGTGAAAGTTCATTGTAATTAGGTTTTCCATCATATACTGTACATCAAAAATAACTGCTGGTGAGGAAGAAGATCCACAGTCTTCAAACAGTGAAATAAGGCAAGCAAAAAAAAACCAGGGTCCTGTTAATGAATAAAAACTCTCCCCCTCCCACTTCTACTGCGCGGGGTTCGTCCAATCAATCCACAAAATCTATAAGCCAACAAAGGACCTGATGTTGGCCATGAAAAAGAATAACCCATCCCAGTTTATTGACTAACTCCTCCTTTGTGCCCATCGTTTGTTTCATCAATTTTGCATTGGACCTTTTCATGAGCAGTACTGTC
>CAJPEX010005297.1:0-17008 GCA_905338405.1 Notodromas monacha | reverse complement strand
GTCTGTTGGGCGGGAGGAAAAACTGCTTGCAGAGCTGGTCTGTTAGGCAAAAATCCCTTACACAGGAGGTCTTTTAGGCAGGGGGCCACTGTATTTGGATCTGAAGAGGTGTGGAGCTGAAGAGGTTTGAAGCGGAAGGGGTTTGGAGCTGAAGGGGTTTAGAGCTGAAGAGCTTTGGAGCTTAAGAGGCTTGGAGCTGAAAAGGTTTGGAGCTGAAGAGGGTTGGAGCTGAAGAGGATTAGAGCTGAAGAGGTTTGGACCTGAAGAGGTTAGGAGATAAAGATGTTTTGAGATGAAGTGGTTTGGAGCTGAAGAGATTATGACCTGGAGAGGCTTGGAGCTGAAGAGATTTGGAGCTGAAAAGGTTAGGAGCTGAAGAGGCTTGGAGCTGAAGTGGTTTGGAGCTGACAAGGGTTTGAGCTGAAGAGGATTGGAGCTGAAGGGGTTTAGAGCTGAAGAGCTTTGGAGCTGAAGAGATTTGGAGCTGAAGGGGTTTGGAGCTGAAGGGGTTTAGAGCTGAAGAGCTTTGGAGCTGAAGAGGTTTGGAGCTGAGAAGGTTTGGAGCTGAAGTGGGTTGGAGCTGAAGAGGATTTGAGCTGAAGAGGCTTGGAGCTGAAGAGGTTCAGAGATCAAGATGTTTGGAGCTGAAGAGTTTTGGAGCTGAAGAGGTTTGGACCTGAAGAGGCTTGGAGCTGAAGAGATTTGGAGATAAAGATGTTTGGAGCTGAAAAGGTTTGGAGTTGAAGAGGTTTGGAGCTGACAAGGGTTGGAGCTGAAGAGGTTTGGAGCTGAAAAGGTTTAGAGCTGAAAAGCTTTGGAGCTGAAGGGGTTTCAAGCTGAAGGGGTTTTGATCAGAAGAGCTTTGGAGCTGAAGAGGTTTGGAGCTGAAAAGTTTTGGAGCTGAAGAGGTTGGAGCTGAATAGGGTTGGAGCTGGAGAGGTGTGGAGCTGAAGAGGTTTGAAGCTGAAGAGGTGTGGAGCTGAATAGGGTTTGGAGCTGATGAGGTTTGGAGCTGAAGAGGTTTAGAGCTGAATAAGAGGCTTGGAGCTGAAGAGGTTTAGAGCTGAATAAGAGGCTTGGAGCTGAGGAGGTTTGGACCTGAAAACCTTGAAGCAAGTGCAAATTAAAAAAGAGATCCTTCAAACATACCCAAGCATTTCCTGGATAATAATGTTTTATTGCTTTAGTCCTCAATTGAACTCTATGCTGCAGCAGAGTTTTTTCATGAGCTTGCTCTTTGCTTGGTTTGTAACAACTCAGGATTCTAGAAATCCAATTTTTTGAAAACTTGTGTTCAAAGAGTCTTTTCTACCCTTGATCAGGATTGCTCTATATTTTCTTAGCATTGAGAGATTTTTAGAGATTTTGCAAAACAAACACTGAGAAAGTATTTCAATTTCTCCAACTGCTACCATTAACCTTAATACTGACCTTCAACCTGAGACTTCTCCCAGAATTCCAATTCATTTTGACCTGGCCTCAAAAGTTTGAATCAGATCTACTTTTTGGGGAAAAAATAGGCAAAACCTTTTAATTGTTTTCAACCATGCAAACAAAGCCAACCTCTTCGGTTTTTAAAATTTGGGCTTAACAGGATAACCCCTATTCATTCTCTGAAGGAAATTAGTCCAATCCCTTGCTTTATTATAATCTTCATGCTCAGCAAAAAGCACTTAATCCAATCTTTTTAATGTTTCCGAGTGTGAGCAGTCAACCTTACACATTTTACTTTCATTTTCATCACACAACCTCTTTTTTCCCCGCTGCTTTCATTTTTCAGGCTTAGCAGTTAACCTTCAAGAACACAATTTCAAACCTTAGCTTTTCTTGCTGTTTTTTTCTTAAGCAAGAAATTTCTGAGGGATAAGTCCAAGTAAGAAACAAATAAATGACTCCCCCCAGAAATGCTTTCTAAATTTCTGCATTGAAATTAGTTAATGAGGTACTCATGTAGTTCTTGTTTGGTGTCTCACCTTCCTCTTGACAATGTGTTTCAGGTTCATGCTCAAATTTGTAATCACTTCAAATTTGTACTGCACAATTTTTTTCTGACCCATAAATCCTTGAAGAAATCTTTCAACCTGAGGGTGACTAACCCCCCTCAAAAATAATTTGAAAACATTGGACTATGCAACAGTGGAAATTCTGTTGACCTAATGGTATTGGAAACAATTGATAGAATACCATAAGAAGTGTGAGTCCAGGGTAAAATTTGTTATGCTGTACATCATGCATTGGTTATCAACAATATATTTCAACAGTATCAAACCAACACAGTGTCATCAATAACTTTGCTGCGTTCCCTTTCACCTAGCAGACGACGCTCCGAATAAAGTCACGTCGTCTGGCTCACGGTTTTGCAACGTGATCTCTTGCGAGTCACGCACCACAAGGTTACGCAACTTCACCTAGAATGAGGTCAGATCCGGGTCTGACCATTCTTGCCCAACCTAACCTGAGCAAATCTATATAGTCGCCTGTTCTCTGTTGATCGCGCGCTCATTGCTATCCAAAGTTTGTTAGAGTACGGTATCCTTGCTGTTGAACACGAAATAAAGCTCACTCACCTATTTTGATAAAAGAGGAGTTGAATTTACTTTGCCCGGTAACAAGGATCAAGAAATCTCCTCTCAAGGAATTGTTGAAATTAGTCTGAATACAACTTGCGACGGTAAGTTATACAATTGGAAAATCTAGAGACGTCTGGGTTTAAGAATTGTAAAAGATCTAAATTAACTAATTTACGACAACAGAATTGGCGCAGTCGGATTTCCTTTTTTGACCCGGGTGGGTACACTAGAGTAACGCAACGCATAGTTTGAAAACAGCGTTAAAGTGAAAAGTTTGCGACTCAGAAAAAGTGACTCAGAGAGCAAAAATCCGAGAACAGTCCAGGTGACGTGTTCTTTTAGATTTGAACAAGTGCTCTAGGTAAATTCAAGTGAAGTGAATATTTTGCCAGTATGAATACGAGTGTAAAGGTATTGGCATTGGACATCTCAAAAGTGATGGACACGTCGGAAGAATTAAATTGTCGTTTCATTAACTTGCCCCCTAAAGAACAAGCTGAAGTGGCTAAACGCCGTCAGCAAGAGTGTGAGGAAGAAATAGCAAAGCTAGAAGCAGAATTAACCAATGCTGCAAAACCTCCATCTGCCGAAAGACGAACAGCTGTAAATACACGTTTAGCGCTTTTGAAAGCCCCAGAAGGTCCTTTAGAAACTAGCAAGGCAATAATAGCTAGTCTAGAGACCAATCTGGAAGAAATTGACATGCATTCAAAAGCGATAGACAATACACAACTTTTGTTAATGTCAAGACAGTTAAAGGAGGAAATGAATCAAAAGAAGCAGCAACTAGCTGACGCTCTGGGGATAAGACAAGCCCTGTTTAATCAAGTGCTGTCAATTGATCAAGTTACTGACCCTACAGCCAACGAATTAATGTTCTATGACGTGGAAAAATCCAAAAAGCTAAGAGGTCCTACATTGCCGATACAACAAGCTAGTATCGCGATGAGCCAGGTTCCTCCCTTCGACGGAGAAGGGAAGGACCTTTGGAGTGAATGGTGGATAAGGTTTCAAGGAGCCTTGTATGACGGAGTATACACCGATGAAGGTATTTGTTCTAATCTGATGAATAAGTTAAAAGGGCAAGCATTTGAGCACATTAACTCAATTGATGGATTAGAATCAGCTAACTATAGGATAATAGTAATGACTCTGCAAGACAGATATGGAGAGGTTGTACCTCAGAAAAGAATGAGGGATCTTTTTAAAATCTCTCAAGGGGCTACAGAATCCGTCAATAATTTTGGAACTAGAGTTCGCAAGCAAGGAAAGTTCATAGTTGGAGAAGCCCCTGGTAAATTAAAAGTAGTCCAAAGAGAAAATCAGCCTGATGCCTTATTAGAAAATCCTTTCTTTGTCCAAGAGAAATGGGAATATCAGGCAAAGAAAACCATGTTGGATGGATTTTTGTTAACTGCTTTTATTGATGGATTAAAACCATCAATTGGCAGGAAAATAATAGCCACTCCATCTACATTTGAGGCCGCAGTGGCTCTGGCAATATATGTAGAGGAAAGAAATTCTGATTTGTTAGAAAGAGGAATCAACGACTTGACCCTAAATAACTTATCTTCACATTAACAAGCAAGCCCCCTCCCCATATTTGGTCGGCGCAAATGCAAACCCTTCTAGTGACATACGGCATTCAACAACCTGCTACAGGTGCGGGCAGAAAGGTCACTTCAGAAGTGAGTGTTCGGCGATTAAAGAAAAAGACTCTCAAGTGCCAAAGCGCAAGTTGATATACTTTGCGCCCGAAAATGCGCGTCCAAGTCGCGGAATCCTCCGCAACGGCGGAATGCGTAGAGGTTGCTCTTCTTATCGTGGAAGAGGCGCTAGAGGATTCAGCAAAAGCAAAGGACGGAGAATCATTTTCGTCTCTGCAACTGCTGAAGACGATGATTATGCGGAAGGCGAATACCAAGATGATTACCAGGAATACCAGGAACCAGAAGAGGAATGGTTGCCTGAAGGGTACTACAAGGAACCATCAACATCAATGTCATACTCGGGAAACGAGTATTGACCGGAGTTTCAAGTAAGTCCCAGAAACTTCTGGTAATTTTGTTGTCCCCAAATGTTTCCATTTTTCCTTGCAAATTTCTTGTTGACTCAGGATCTGAAATTTCACTCATATCTTTAACAGTTCTAAGACCTGAGATTACTCCTAAGGAATCTTCCCTAACAATCTCAACAATAGAAGGCAGAGAGATTCCCATTCTAGGAACCGTCTCTTCAGAAATTCTGCATAATAATCGTATCCTCACTACAGCAGATTTGTTGGTAACTGAAGTACGTAACCAAGAATTTGAAGGTATAATTGGATGCGATATATTGAAGAAACTACGAGCCTCAATAAATTACGCAGAAAGATGTGTGTATTTAAATGAAGCGCGTATTTTCTTCCTGGCAGAAGAAAATTTAAAACCTTTCTTAAAACTTGGAAAAAAGCGGAAACTCGTCGATATTGACAAAAACGCGCGTTTGTATCCTATCATGCGCCAAACCATTCCAGCGTTGTCTCAATTTGTTATCTGGACTATACCGGCAAAGGGAGCGCAAGAACATTTGAGAAATAAGACAGTTCTAGTCATGAAAAATTATTGTGGCAACATAATTGTTGCCAGAAGTCTGTCTGCCCCTGTTGAAGGAAAGTATCCAGTATTATGTTTAAATCTAGCAGACGAACACGTTGAAGTTAGCCCACAATTAACACTCGTGATGGGAACTTGCGATTCCTGGTACTTAACACCCAACCAAGACAATTATGGGAATTCGGTGAATAGTCTTGCCTTGCAGGATAAAAAAGCGAGCCAGGAATTAATTCATGGGAAACTAGAAGAAAAGGATTTAAAACAACTTGTCGAGGAAAATATTAAAACATCGGAATGTCCTCCCCATTTAATTCATAAATCGCGGAACCTCTTGTTTAAATACAAGAATGTTCTGGCTAAAAAA
The DNA here is from genome assembly GCA_905338405.1 of Notodromas monacha. Taxonomy (NCBI): domain Eukaryota; kingdom Metazoa; phylum Arthropoda; class Ostracoda; order Podocopida; family Cyprididae; genus Notodromas; species Notodromas monacha. Next base: position 11,480 of record CAJPEX010005297.1, on the reverse strand, counting down.
TCAGATCACCTAGGTCTGTGTGAATTGTATGAGGCTGATATCCCCCTCGACACCCAAAGTCCAATTTATACGCGACAATATCCTCAGCCATTCAAGATGAGAAAGCTGGCTACAAAATATACCGAAGATCTTCTGAATCAAGAAGTAGTGCGTCCCTCCACCTCCCCTTATAACAGCCCTACGCTGATGGTAAGGAAGAAAGATGGAGGGTGGAGAATGGTCGTCGATTTTAGACTTTTAAATGACCATGTTATCACGGATCCTCACCCTCTGCCAAGAATTAGTCAGATTTTTGAAGAATTGGGTAACTGTAAATATTTCACAGCCTTAGATTTACTCCATGGGTTTTACAACTTAAAAATTCGTGAAGAAGAGAGGCACAAAACAGCCTTCTCGACTAAGATGGAGGATGGAGAATGGTCGTCGATTTTAGACGGTTGAACGACCATGTTATCACGGATCCTCACCCTTTACCAAGAATTAGTCAGATTTTTGAAGAATTGGGTAACTGTAAATATTTCACAGCCTTAGATTTACTCCATGGGTTCTACAACTTAAAGATTCGTGAAGAAGAGAGGCACAAAACATCCTTCTCGACCCCAATGGGTCATTACGAGTTCATTAGATTGCCCATGGGATTAAAAAACAGTCCTTCCATATTTCAACGATTAATGCATCTAGTTCTAGATGGTTGTCTGGGAATCTATGCGTATATATATATCGATGACATCGTTATATATTCACGCAATGCAGACAAACATTTACAGCATTTAGATGACATTTTAAAGAGACTAGACAAGGCAGGATTAAAAGTAAAATTTTTTGGAAATGATTTCCGTATGGAGAATGGGATATTGTACAAGGATACGGAAAAGGGCACTAGGATATGGGTTCCCCCGAAACTTAGAGAAAAACTTGTGGCATCATTTCATGACCCTCCAGCAATGGGGCATATTGGGATAGATAAAACGGTATTTTCCCTACGGGAGGAATTCACCTGGCCTAATTTGGAGAAGGACGTGGCAAGCTACATCAAAACGTGTGAAGTATGCCAGAGAACAAAAGCCTATGCCCATAGAACTCCTTATCTGAGTACAGGGATTCCAAAACAATGTTTTGAGGACGTAAGTATCGACGTGGTAGGGCCAGTACCAAATAGCCAACGGGGAAATAGGTATATTTTAGTCATGCAAGACAGACTGTCCAGATGGATAGTATTTTCTCCAATGCGCAAAGCAACAGCCCAAGCCACCGCCAGATTATTTCTCACTGACTGGGTTTATTTATTTGGGGCCCCCAAAAGGATTCTGACGGATAGAGGGACCAATTTTCTAAGTAACGTTTTTAAAGAAATGGCAAACTTCCTAGGAGCCCATGCGAATACAACCACCGCGTATAGACCACAGGGAAACAGGCAAAACAAACGTGCCCATCGAGAACTACATGAGTATTTTGCTCTGTATCTTGACCCTGAAAACCGCAGCACGTGGGATGAATTATTAAAACTCACTGCGTGGGTGCACAACTCAACAAAGCATGAAGCTCTGCAAGCATCGCCGTTCGAAATTGTTACTGGGATAAAACTCAGAAGAAATTGGTTATCAGGACCAAATGATGCTAGCCAATTCCAAAGCATCAGGGAATATTACGACGTAAAAAGGGAAGAACTAGAATCCCTTCGAAAGAAAGCTCAAATTGCAATACGAAAGGGACAAGCGTCGTACCTCGAGAAATTGAATGTTCACAGAAAAGGAACACAATATGAAAAGGGAGATAAGGTTTGGTTGAGACAGCATTCATTGTCTTACGTGGGAAAGAAATGGAGTGCAAAGTTTAAGGGTCCTTACACTGTATTAGAAGTAATTAATCAAGCAGTGATACGGATCCGAGACGATGCTCATCCCGAGTGGACTGATGTGGTCCACACGAGTTACGTTCGACCTTATCATATTCGACCCATTTCTCCTGCACCGTCCCCATTGAATTCGGAGGACGAAAAAGAGATTGATATTGTGGATGTTAATGATGATTTTTCTCTTATTGAGCAGAAACTGTTTCCAACGCCAAAACCCAGTATCAAACCTATTGCTAAAACAATAGAAGCAGAAACAGACGAGGAAACAGATGCCAAGGAAGAAGTCAGTGAAGCAGAAACTACAACAACAATTTTGAATAAGTCTGACGACTACATCAGCAATCCAAGTCAAGCTGATCTTCTCTTTCCGACAACCCCTCCGAAAACAGAAGTATTTAGATCAGTACCTAGTAGTGCTACCTCAGAAAAATCCTCAGTCTATCATTCCCCGTTCGATCCTGACAAAACTGTAATAGAACAGCAGGGATCTCCTACTCTTCGGGAAAGATTAACCGAATTATTCTCAGACGTGACTGACGAAATAGGAAAATTTCTTTCTCCTGGCGCAACAGCAGTTGAAGAAACCATCATGGCCGCCGATGAGGAAACTCTCCCCACGATGTCAGAAACCATGATGACGCAACCGGGTGCAGCCAGCACGCCAAGACAATCAAGGCTGCCTGAAGCAATGCGTGACCCTCTTGAGGCCACAAAGGACATGATGAGAAAGAAAAAGAAAAAGGAAGTCGAGCCCATTGTCAAGGTGAAACGCCTGCAACCACAATCACGAATGCTGTCTGGTTTGGATTTGGACAAGATACTTCCTTTTCGGACCNTTCCTCATACCTACATGCTGCAACAAGGAACGAATTTATACGGTATAAATAATAATGAGTTGCCTACTTGTTTAAAAATTTTAGGATATTCAGGATGCAGGGTGTGTAGATGGCAACACACACCCACGGTGAAAGCTGTCCCTTGTTTACAAAACGTGCAAAGGGGCGCTAATGAAGAGGAAATTAAAAAATCTTGTGAAATGATGGAGGTTTCAAAACCCCAAGACAAGGTCGTGCAACTCGATCAGGATGAGTTTGCATATGTGGATGGAGACAAAGGTAGAGTCACGCAATATTGCGCCGGCTCAGAGGATGACAAAATTTCTGCCACCGAAAATTCATACGTATTACCCTATTCTGGTATTCTGCAATTTAAACCCAATTGTAGATATACTATGGTAAATGGTCCTTTTAAAACTCTTGTTCCTAAGTTGGACCGTGTAGAAATAAATGCAGTTGAAGAACTAACTCCCCAGGATGTTACTCGTAAAATTAATGAAGATATCAGTGATCTCCAATTACATTTTCGAGATTACGGATACATTTATCTGATTGTGTCTATTGTATTACTTGTAATAATGTTATCATGTATGGTGTATCTTTGTTATGCGAAACTAAGATATGTCATTAGAAGAAGAAGGCAAAGAAATATGGATGCCTTAGAGAACACTACAGTTGAATTGCTACCGACAAGAAGTGCCCCTGTGATTCCCCAATATCCCAGGTTACAATTAAACGCGAGAACAGGGATGATGACTATCAAATAAAATGCAGATTTCCCAACAAAGCAACGCATTTTATTGGCATTTAAAACTTAACAACAAATGCCCTTGAAATAAAGCTCGCGAACGAATTGCACTAAAAAGAGTGGTCCCATGAGATGCGGTTTGAGTTCCGGTGGATCTTCCGCGCTAACACATTGAATGTGCTAACAAGTTGATTCTTCCGTTGTTTCTCCTCTTGGCTCATGCACAGGAATTTCTTGCATTTCTTGAAATTCTGTAATATAGAAAATTTCATTAGTATTGTACAAAAAATCGTATTTTTCCCTGAAACTCACTCAAAAGTTTAATTCTAATGGGACGAATGGTAGCGTAAGAATGACCCTGCTCTGCAAGTTCTAAAGCCTCACCATAAGTGACGTTTCTAATTTCACCAGCCTCTTCTTCCTCAGCGCCGTCAGAGAAAAACGGGTTGTAAATCCTAATAGTGTCTTCAACGGAATTTACGATTTCTCTAACCTGAAAGTTTGGAAAGTTTATGCTTTTAAAAGAAAAGAAAGTTAAAACTTTACAAACTTACTGGTCTCCACTTCAAATAAATCAGAGCTGACAGGATGACGAGCAACAAGACGCAAAAGATGACCAACCCAATCAAAAGGTAAAATAGCCAAGTATGACCCGATTGTTTGGGCTCATACGCGACCATCACCTTTTCAATTGGTAATAAATCAGAGCTGACAGGATGATGAGCAACAAGACGCAAAAGATGACCAACCCAATCAAAAGGTAAAATAGCCAAGTATGACCCGATTGTTTGGGCTCATACGCGACCATCACCTTTTCAATTGGTTCATTCATCTCAACCACCAACGGAATTACTGGCACCAGACCAGGAACAAAAACAGTGGGATTTGGTGCTGAAATGGTTGTTTGCGTAGTGGAAACGGAAGTGGACACCTCAGTGCTCATTTCCAAAACCACTGACGAATCTATGGTGGTATATTCTGGCATTGGAGTTGTAGAAATGGTTTCTGAAAATTTCAGTACAAGTTTTAGAGAAATTAATTAACTAAAAGAAATTCAAAAGGACTCACTCGTGGAAACTGTTACAAAAGTTTTACTGGTACTAGTAGTCTTCATTTTGTCCATACCTTGACAATACCACCACGGAGTGACAATTTTCTGAACTCTTTCTGTATCGGGGCCTCGACACCAAACTTGAGTTGTCAATGTGACTTTCTAAAAAAATAGCGGAAACTTATCATTCCTATTTTTCCAGATGTCAAGTGAAAACCAACCTTAAGGTGCCGCATCAAGACACACTGCAAGTTCAGGACCCGTCCAACAAAAATCACCTCGTCATTGTAGTACGAAGCGTATCGGGCCTCGCAAATGTCCTCACAATAATATTTATCGCCGACGTTGATGCAGTCATCGTTCCACGCGAAAACGACAACGAAAAAGAAAACTAAACTCGCGATCTTGAACATTTTTGCTGAACTGACTTGAGTTGACTTGATTTGATTTTTCGCGAGTTCGGTTTGATTGGGCAATGACGCGAAGCGGTAATGTGGCTCTTGAGAGAAGTCTATGGAAAAAGGGAACAATCGAATTTTAGAATTGTGACAATTCTCTGAGTACAAAAACTTGTCCGCAGAATATCATGAGGAAAAAAGCCAAGACAACCACCCGAATGGTTGGGAGAAACGAGACTGAACCGTTACTCAATTGATAGCGGGTCTCGCATATGGATAATTCTTCAACTGTTTACAGTCAAGTAGATCTGTATGAATTCCTGCACACCTCAAATGAGAGTGCTGAAAAGGAATCTGGCTTGTGAATATCGCGCATGCCTAGCGTGCGGAGAAAATAAGAGGACTTATTTTTTTTATTGTCCGCGGAGAATTTGTCATGGTAAATCAGATGTTCTCTTTAANGCAAAATACTGACCATCCGAATCTATATATTCGCTTGCTTTTACTTTGTCGCGTGCTCATTGCTGTTCAGACGCTTGTCTTAAACGTACTTGCTGTTGAATACGAAATAAAGCTGTAATACATTTTGTACTGGAGGAGTTTATTGAATTACCAAACCCGGCAACAGGAATAAGAAAATCTCCTCACAATAAATTGTCTGAGTTGGTTAAGTTAAAGGCTTGCGACGGTAAGTCATACAATCGAAGGTTTAGAGACGTTTAAGCTGAAAGATTGTAAACCATCATTTTTAACTAATTTAGACAACAACGATGTTAAAAGGGAAGAGTTAGAGTCTTTGAGAAATAAGGCACAACTAGCCATTAGAAAAGGACAAGCATCATATTTGGAGAGATTAAATGTGCATAGAAAAGGGACTCAATATGAAAAGTTAGATAAGGTTTGGCTAAGACAACATTCATTGTCTTATGTGGGAAAAAAGTGGAGTGCAAAGTTCAAGGGTCTGTATACTGTATTAGAAGTAATCAATGAAGCAGTAATACGGATTCGAGACGATGCTCATCCTGAATGGACCAACATTGTCCAAACAAGTTATGTTCGACCTTATAACATCCGACCCATTTCTCCTGCACTGTCCCCTCAAAATTCAGAGGACAAAAACGAAGATGATATTGTGGATGTTAATGATGATTTTTCTTTAATTGAGCAGAAATTGCTTCCAGCTCCAAAACCTCTTAGCAAATCAACCACTACACTTGAAGCTGAGACAGATGAAGAAACCGATGCTGAAGAAGAAGTTGATGAAGCAGAAACCACAACCCAAGCCTTGGACAAGTCTGACGATTATATCGTCAACCCAAGCCAAGCTGACCTTCTTTTCCCAGCAACCCCTCCTAGAACTGAAGTATTTAAATCCGTACCCAGTAGTGCTACCTCTGAAAAGTCATCCATTTATCATTCCCCATTTGATCCTGACACGACCATAATAGAACAGCAAGGATCTCCTTCGTTACGAGAAAGATTGACCGAATTGTTTTCTGATGTAACTGACAAAATTGGCAGGTTTCTATCTCCTGGAGCAACAGCAGCTGAAGAAACCATCATGGCCACCGATGAGGAAACACTCCCCACAATGTCTGAAACCATGATGACGCAACCTGGCGCAGCAAGCACGCCGCAATGATCAAGGTTGCCTGAAGCAATGCGTGACCCTTTGGAGGCCACAAAGGATATGATTACGAAAAGGAAAAAGAAGAAAGAAGCCGAGCCCATCATCAAGGTAAAACGTTTACAACCTCAGTCGAGATTGCTGTCTGGTTTGGACTTGGATAAAATACTTCCTTTTTGAACCAGACAAGAAGGAAAGAGAACTCCCTCCCCAAAAAGGAGGAAGTCAAGCAGTTCTACCTAACAAGTTTCAACCTTGGCATGACCAGTTCTTGGCCAACCACGGTGTTGAGCAATGCATCTCTCACTAAAATTTGTCTTTGTGATATTTTTAGTGTTCCCAGTGAACTATTCGTTAATAATTGGAGAAATCCCTAACAATAAGGGAATTGATTCAAATAGTAACAGGTTAGATAAACTATCTCCGATTAGAACTTTCCCTGGAGATGTAGGTGTAACAGTAGAAGAATTATATTCCATATGCATCCCAAATAATTTCTGGGCTATTGAGTCTACGTTAGATGTGGGAAGTATAATGGAAAGAATCGATGAAGTTCAAACAGCTGCCCGGAAATATTTCAAAGACTTAAAAATAGCATTGAGAGAAAACAATGCTACTCTTAGTAAACTAAGGAATATTTCCATGGACGTGATAAGTCACAAAGCCCATTATTTAGAAGTGGTCACTGAAAGTTTGGAAGCAAAAGTCAGAAATGCAAGTATAGTGCTTCCTAGTGACATGGCTCATTTAAATATAATACCCATACTTAGAAGAAATATTGTACACGTCCAAGATGTCCAAATAAAAACTAAACGGGTTAACATTTACCCAACCGACTTCCTTAGAATTAATTTAGGACAAGAAGACTTATTTACCAGTATCAAAGATCTTTTAGAAGATCTGCGGACCGCAAATAATGATACTGTAGGATTTTGGATGAGACTGATAACTTTAGGATCCGAGTTTAGCCACATTGTGGATATTGAATCTTTTCTCATACATGATGTAGAGGCTATCATGAAATATCAATTTCCTACCTATCTCTATAATTATGATACAGTGCATGCTGCTATATATACTATATTAACTACAGAATGTTATCCCAAAAACTATTTTACGAAAGTTGTTGATCAACGATGATCAGTCGTTGAGTACGGCTTTCTAATAATTAATGGAAAAGGGGATCGGAGATTTAATTCGTTTTCCTCAACTTTCGAAGGAAACGCAAAAGTTACTCCGTGAGAGTATTCAAAATGTTTATTTATTTATCTTCACACACAGTCGATACAATAATGTTCTAGCGAGAGCGAAGCGACGCAGATTCGGCGTTCGGACAGTGTCTGGTGCGGTAAACTTAACTCAACATAAAATGCACCTGTATATATAGCTTCGGCCGGCCGAGGTCGAGGAACGCGCATAGAAACCGATTCGGATCGGGGACATCATGCTTCGTTTGTTCCAAAGGAAGGAAGCGTGAGCGCGGTCGGGAAAGTATTCCGTCAACAACGGGATTGTGAAATATAATTGCTAGCGCACCAGGCGCAGCCAAGCGTAGCGGAAATACATTAGCTTAAAAGGGTCGTGCGTAAAGTGAAGGGTGTTGTGGTCGTTAATATGACTACAAATCTCCCCTGGTAAACGAGAAAAAGCTCCTGCGTACACAAGTGTCAAAAGTGTTTCAGTCAGCGGGAAAAAGGATCGAAATTTTTGTTCGATTCCCACACCTCCCCTGATCACGTCTCAGCCATGCTGAAAGACGTTACACAGGAAAACGTTCTCATGGGGGGCAATAAGAATGGTAATAATAACCATATCTGCCTCCCCTCAACTCCTTCAAGTTCACCAGGAAGCTGCAGAGGTCTGGCATGCCAATGCCTGATTCCTCAGTTCACCTTACACCCCCTTTCAGGTATGTGCTCCTGACCCCCTTAAGCATTTAATTAAAAACTGTTAAGTTTAAAATTTGCTTATTCCGCGTATTTTTTCGTTCGATCTTGCTGTTAAGTGTTCCTAAAACACATTCCCATTGTTTTTGGGTGAGTTTCGGTCAAAAATAGGGGTGAAATTTGCGTTTTTTCGTTTGCGATTTTCGTTCGCGAGATACCCGTAACGATCGATTTTCACGCGAAACGCGATTGAAAATGAAAAAACTAAATGGTTCGTTCGGTTCTAGGACGTATAAAGAAGATTTCCTGTGAGTTTCTGCAGATTTCACCGTTCGGTTTCTGAGATCTCAACGAAAAGGTATTTTCCCTTAGACTCTTTAACAAAATTGGATCAGATCTGATCCAAGTGCATCTTCTTAAATTTTTCAGTTCACATTCAAAAATGGCGGGTTTTGCGGTCACTGTCTTGTTGGTGTTGCTGGTGGTTCATCCGGATGCGTCATCCGGCAGGTGCGTGACCCAAGATGGCCGCCTGCATTGTACGGAGGCATGTGATGCGGATGCAATTCGAGCGTCCGAGTTTGATGGCAGGATAGTTTTAACTGGTCCTGTTTTAGACTTTGGCTGCTTGAGTTTCTTCGGCATCAAGGTACATTGAGGAAAAGGGTTTTTTCAGAATGTTTTGCTTCAGTTTTTCGGTTGCATATTGTCAGGTTGTCGAGTTGCTGAAGCCGACTCAATGTGAGGGGGTTTTCATAGCCTCTGCTGTCGATCCAGTGGATTTGTGTGTTGGGTACGTGTCGGGAGTGGATTCGACTGAAATCACCTCTGTGGTTTCGAAGACATTGATGATTCCGACGACGATGCTGTCAACTGTTACTACAACGGTGGCGCCCATAGCGGCGACATCTCTGCCACCTTCAAGTGCGGCTACCTTGGCGTCGTCGCATACAGCGGAGTCAGTGACTGCAGTTTTTTCATCAACGTCTGCAACAAAAACGGAAACTACAACCTTCCCTGGTAAGGGATTACCAACATTTCTGAAAATCGCAAAACTGAATTTTTTCCTGTTTGTGATTTTATAGTCAGCAAACCATCCATATTAATATCCGTACTGAACAACTTCTCGGATATTCCTGAGACGACTCTCTTCACGGGGGAACGTGCAAACGTTACCCTGACTGTTGTGGAAGGAAAAGCTGTTTTGGGTTCCAAATTTTCTATGGAAGTACTCTCCAAATGGGCTGTTGGGTTGATCAGTGGCCTGAGTCTGACGGTTTTCGGATTGGCATTTGGGTGGTTGGCTCATTGCCTGAGGAAGAAGGTACTTCCTAATCTATTCTTAATACCTCCTTTCATTGTTAAAACACGTTCTTTGCATGTTGTCTTTCTTTTAATTCTGCCAATAACTAACAGTACTGCCCAAAACCCCGTCAAATTAAAACTAAGTCTGAGATTGAGGGAATTGAAATGACTGATTTAACTCCTAAACCGTTTGTGCATGAATCCACCATAAACGAAGTTCAGGATGGTTTTGCAACCATAAGGTCGCGTATACCATGCATGACCACATTTAAACCAAGTAAGACTTAGCTTGTGGATACGTTTGTGGAGTTGCATGACTGCATGGCTTTCTTGGGTGTTTCCTTTTGTCTTTTGTCCTCAGCCCTGGTTGCAGCCATTCCTGAGGCTAGTGGAGGAGGCCAGGAGGGTATTGACGCCACCGGTGACACCTGCGTCATCCCCGTTACCACCGCCATCGTTGGCTGAAGTGGTTTCCAATCTCCTGTCTCTGGATCTCGCTCCGTCGACTCTTCCACTTCCTATTCCAGTTGTTGTACCTGCTATGGAAGAAGCTCAAGACTCCTCGGTGAATGTTAGCTCTGATGACTTTGTTTCGGTCGCAGAAGAGTAGACATGTAACCGTTAGGAGGAACTGAATAAAATGAGCTTTGTACAGTGTCATCAATAACTTTGCTGCATTCCCTTTCACCTAGCAGACGATGCTCCGAATAAAGTCACGTCGTCTGGCTCACGGCCCCGCCGCGTGATCTCTCGCGAGTCACGCGCCGCAAGGTTATGCAACCTCACCTAGAATGAGGTCAGATCCGGGTCTGACCATTCTTGCCCAACTTTACCTGACCAAATCTATATAGTTGCCTGTTCTCTGTTGATTGCGCGCTCATTGCTGTCCGAAGCTTGTTAGAGTACGGCATCTCTGCTGTTGAACACGAAATAAAGCTCACTCATACATTTTGATAAAAGAGGAGTTGAATTTACTTTGCCCGGTAACAAGGATCAAGAAATCTCCTCTCAAGGAATTGTCAAAATTAGTTTAAAACACAACTTGCGACGGTAAGTTTTACGATTGGAGAATCTAGAGACGTCTGGATTTAAAAGATTGTAAAAGATCGAAATAAACTAATTTTACGACAACAGAATTGGCGCAGTCAGATTTCCTTTTTTGACCCGGGTGAGTGCACTAGAGTAACGCAACACCTGTTTGAAAAACAGCATTAAAGTGAAAAGTTTGCGACTCAGAAAAAAGTGACTCAGAGAGCAAAGACCCTAGAACAGTCCCGGTGACGTGTTCTTTTAGATTTGAACAAGTGCTCTAGGTAAATTCAAGTGAAGTGAATATTTCGCCAGTATGAATACGAGTGTAAAGGTATCGGCATTGGACATCTCGAAAGTGATGGACACGTCGGAAGAATTAAATCGTCGTTTCATTAACTTGGCCCCTAAGGAACAAGCTTAAGTGGCTAAACAACGTCAGCGAGAGTGTGAGGAAGAAATAGCAAAGCTAGAAGCAGAATTAACTAATGCTGCAAAACCTCCATCTGCTGAAAGACAAACAGCTGTAAATACATGTTTAGCATTTTTGAAAGCCCCAGAAGGTCCTTTAGAAACTAGCAAAGCAATAATAGCTAGTCTAGAGACCAATCTGGAAGAAATTGACATGCATTCAAAAGCGATAGATGATACGCAACTTTTGTTAATGTCAAGACAGTTGAAGGAGGAAATTAAACAAAAGAAGCAGCAACTAGCTGACGCTCTGGGGATAAGACAAGCCCTATTT
>CAJPEX010005296.1:0-17010 GCA_905338405.1 Notodromas monacha | reverse complement strand
GCATGTCATTGCTGGAGATCCTGATAACTGTCAGGAATTCCCAGTCAGGCTCTTGGCCCTTTGACAGGAATTCCCCAATTGATGAAATTGTTCACATGGCCACTGAAAATATGGAGAAACAGTTTCCCGAGTCTGTTGTAAAACTCTCTGAAGAGGAGCAGAAGCGCAGGGAACGTGAAAGGCTGAGTCATTTGGCAAAGACTATTGGAGTGGAAGTGAACAAGAGGTATGCTAATCTTGCCCATGACAGTATTATTGTACCTTTGCAATAAATGGATTTTTTCTAGTGGTCATTTCAACATTTTGAGATCTATATAGAGTTTGCTAAAAAAAAGTGAACCATTTTTGAGACAGGGATTCATACCTAGGAGCCATGAGGCTGGCACCGATCAAGCTTGAATCAGGATTTAGGAGTGGAGCAACAATTCCATTTGTTCAATTATTTTTGAACTTATCACTACCCTCTTGAAGGCAGCCTGAAGTTTTCTGGTTGAATTACTGGTTTTCATGTCATGTATCCCTAAAAACAGCTCTGGAGAACAGCAGCTTAGTCATAGGAGTTGTCTTGCAAATTTCTTTTTCCAAGTTTTCATTCAAATGGTTCTTGTAACCATGCCATGGCACTTGAGAACAGAGAACTACATTACATTTTAAAGAGGATTGAACAAGCTTTCATTTGGTGTTGAATTCATTTCCACAGCTCAATTTGCTAAAAAAGCTGTTTGAGTCTAAAAATGGTTCACTTTTTTGGTCCACCCTGTATATGCTGTTAACAGCACCTACCAAGCAAACTTTAGCCCATTGGGAAACAGCTGTCAGTTTTCAAACCGAAATTGGGTCAATGAATCATGTATCTTTCTTTGAGAATTTATGTTTTTGTATCTTTAATCAAAAGTATGATAAAGATTATGTTTTTTCTTCCATGTACTGTTTTATGCTGGAGCATTAATAACTTCATTATCTCAAGTGTTCTTTGATTTAGACTGTGACTAAATGCATTTAAATATTGTTTCAAGTTGCTCAGATGCTGTTTCTTATACAGAGGAAGAAAGTTCTGTTTATGATGTTGCAGAGTGTAGAATTTTAACCCTCTCTTTTTCAGATAAATAAATATAACTTTGAGACTTTGAATGATCTACATGCTCTCAGCAAGAGTTATAGGACTTGATATGTATGACAGAAAAAACACTTCATACCCAAGTCATCAATGCAAATATTTTATTCTTATTTTGACACAGGAATTTCAGGCATATCTGAGAATTAAAAAAAATCAAAATTTTCAGTCACACATTTTTAGCTGACTGAGAAAAAGCGGAAGCAAAAGACTCCAACTTTTCATGAAACTTTGTTCATTGTTTTCTCTGCATAATTTTTCAAAAATCTGTTTTGTTGGAAGAATTACCAAAAAATTACTACAAGAGAAGGAAAAGATGCGGGAGGAATTATTGGCAGAGTTCAAGCAGTCCAACCTGAATCCTGGCAATGGGAAGCTTCTGGACACCCTCAGGGATTATCTCCAGGCCAAGGTTGCTGAAAGAATATCTGCTGAGCAAGATTCTTTTGAAAGACGTCTGGAAGCTGAAAAGAATGCCTGGAAGAAGAAGACCTGCGCAGGTTTATTTTTTTGTTTTGTTTCCTCTTCACTTTTACTTGCAGTAAAATATTTGTTAACTAATTTTACATTCATTGTTGCAGATAACGTTTACAGCAGGGAACAAAATAAAAATCTGCCAGATTTCTGTAACAGTTGAATTTTATATATTCTTGAGTTCTGCCAAAACCATCTCCTTTTGCTTAAACCTTTTTTCAGCTATATAGTGGCACATGAAAATTTTAAAAGTCTTCCCAACATGGGGGATTTTTTTTCCATGGATTTTAATGCAAGCTTGTGCAAATTTTGATTTTTGAGCCTTGCTAGATGTCTCTGGCAGTTGTGTGTTATTATTCTTCAATGCTGTCAATATACAAGGATTGTTTCATGAATTTTGAGACCTTTTTTTGAAATAGATGCAACAGAGTTTCAAGAATTCCAAAATATATTTTGTACTCTTACAGCCTCATCATTTGGCAACACTTTGGTGCTGTTTCACCATGCTCTGCGCTGATTTCAATGCATTTTTTCATGCAATAAATCCAATGATCAAAACAGTGCCAAAACTTTTGCTCTGTTAGTTGATTATATAGACATCCCTGTGACTTCTTCTGGCTGTTCTTTACAGTGAAGAATGACCTGAAAGGGATTGATTTTGAGGACAGGGACAGTCTCATTTCTGCCAATAAAGAGCAGCTTAATCAACTAATGAAACCCAATTTTGGCACTTGGAAATTTTGGCAATTTTTGGATTGTTGGATTTAGCGCATTAAAAAATGCCATCAAATTGGTAGAGACTGTGTTGAAATAGCACTTAAGATGTCAGTCGCTCTGGGGCCTCTCTGACAAAGAGATAAGGGTTTTCTTTTGCAGAGGCAAAAGAAAGGTAGACACAATATTGGCCATTTTTGGCCTGAGGTTTTCAAATGCCTTGACATTGGTTTGTGTTTCCTTTCAAACAAGTTCAAACAATATTTGCATGCAGTTAAATGTAGGCCTGTTCTCTTCTGAGTTAAGATGACAAGTGAGTCCTTCTCCAGTTTTCCTGGTGGTTTTGGGCATGTTCAGGTCCTCCTCAGTGGAAAGTTTTGTTCAAGGCCAATGTGTGCCTCCTGTTATTTCCTTTTGATCAAGTGACATCTAGTTGGCCCAAGTTGAATGCTGTGTCAGAAGGTGACATCTAGTTGACCTGCAATAGAAGGGTTCCCAAATGATGAGGCTATGCAAGTGAAAGAAAAAAGTTTTTGTTGGAACTATCCCAAGAAGTCCCAAAACTTATGCATGAACCAACCCTTGCACAATCTTCATTCAATTCAAAACATAATATGGACCTTTTTCTTGTCAGCTTTACATTGGAAATATTCACACAACTTGCTTCTTCACTTTATATTTAATTATGTACCAAAATTTCAGCGGGAAAATCTTACAAAAAAATAATTTTCTTTTCAATATGTATATATTTACAGTCTGGAAACTCAGACTTGGAGAGATTGCTGCCATCCTGAGCCAGAAACTGAAGCAACACAGAGCTGCTGCTGCTGCTCCTGGCTTCAATAATAAGAGTGACCCAGACGAGGTCACGGATTCCGACGCCACGGCCGCCACCATGATGCACTGCAAGTCGCACATTGATGAATCCACCATCACTGCTGATGGGCCCACTTCGCTTTCCATCGAGTCCCCGACTGTCAAACAATTTTTTGCTGATGTCAAATCCATCTTGGGGGCCATCCAGGTCCTGCAGAAGGCTGACGCAGATGTGCTGAAGAATTCGGGGTGAGTTGAAAATTTATTTTGTAATTGGGTGTGGATTTTTTTTCAAACCCTACACCTTGATTTGTTTGTCAATTTATCCACTGAAATACAAAGAGAAGAAAATTGAGTTAGAATTGAAGCTCAGTACTTGGTTGGTGCGCAAACCCACCAGGAATTTTTCTCCCCAAGAGCGCTGACCTTATTTCTTTGTACTCTCAACACACAAATGACAATTTTCACACAAAATTCAATGAAACACAACACAATTTCAAAATTTTAAAACTAAGTATTCAGTACTGGACTTGGACTTTTCACATCAAAGATTTGTACAATTGGTTTTAATGTGATCACTGGTATGATACTGATTTGGGATGAGAAAATGAATGATGTATTAGTGTGAAGGGGAAAAGAACTTTTTAATTGCTCAGCACTTCCCTGAAGAAAAGAAAGGAAATTTGAATTGACTCACATTTTATATTAAAGTACTATATGTAATTGATTGCAAGAAAAGTGATTATTTGGTCTCTGCCCTATACATAGCAATAATTTTATAGAGTAAAATATCTTCTGTGAGCTTCAGAAAAGTTTGTTTTGACAAATAATTTGTTTTTAATGAGATTTTCAAAATTATTGATTGGGAAGATTGTTTCAAATTGAACCCACATGTATTCAAAAATCTTCTTCTTCTGGCCTTTTCAGTTATTTTTTCATGCTTGAAAAATCTGTGATCTTGAAAAAACATTTGTTGAAAATGACTACAACATTTACTCTAAATGACAAGTGATGAACACCAGCAATTTTTGTGAACTTTTAAAGGTTTCTCTGGTCAATTCCTGCACAGTTTGGATATTTTCCAAAAACGCTTAGTTGTTGAGCATCAGCAGTAGTGTTTCTCAAGCATCCAAATTTTAAAATGTTCTGAACCCCTCTTAACATGAGTTTTTGTGAGTTCATTTTTTCCATCTAACTCCTCCCTAAAACCAATCAAAATCTTTGAAAGAGAAGATGTTCTTCTGAATTTTGAAGAATTTTTGGTTTTGATTCTAACTTCCATTTGTATTTCAATAAAACTGTAACAGATCATATTTTGAATGGGAAATTTGAGACCATGCCTGCCTTCATTAGGGATTTTTTATTAGGAAAATCACAATGTGTTCCTTCAAAAAGTTTGTTTTACTGACATATTGTAAAGTTTGTTATACTGACATATTGTAAAGTTTGTTATACTGACATATTGTAAAGTTTGTTATACTGACATATTGTAAAGTTTGTTATACTGACATATTGTAAAGTTTGTTATACTGACATATTGTAAAGTTTGTTGTAAGAAAATAAAAGTTCATGTTGAAATTTGTTGTAACAAGATTTTACTGTAGAAGTCAATTTATAAGATTTTGGTCACAGTGAAGGTACAGTATTCCACTGCTGGTCCCAAGTGCTCTGTTGTAACAAAATTATCATGTGAATGTATATATTGACTTGCATTATTTCCTCTCTCATCAAATAGGGGGAAAGCTGAGAAAGAGGAAGCTGCAGGTGAAAATGCTGGAAAGGAAATACTCCCAGAAAATGTTGCAATCAGCAATTTCAATTCTGGAGACCAAAAACTGAATAATGAAGACCTATTGGATCTCAAAGGTACCGACTCATTGTCACATTTCTCTGGGAGAAAATTCGCATATGATCCCTCATCGTGAGTTGATTTCACATACAGTACTTACAGTATTTTATTGTATTCTTTTTTATAATTTGAGTTTCCAAAATGGATATTTTGAAGGGATGACGATATTATGTTGGCCTCGAGTTTCCCCTTGGATCCCCTGCTGGAACATGGTTTCAACACGCGGAATAATTTTGTGGATCACTTGACATGGGACCAGAAATTTCCATCCCATTTTGATGTGAGTTTGTTGTTTGTCTCTTGATTTCATTATGATTAGAGTGAGACCCCGACATGCGGACACCCTCACATACAAACAATTAGACTTCGGGATACTCAGGATAGTCAGGACTTGACAAAATCTAATCCGAGTTTGGGACAATAATAGCTTGAGATATATTAGGGACACTTTGCCCACATTTTACCAAAAAAAAAAGTGAAAATTTTTCTTATTTTTAAATTTTTATATCTCTTGAACAAATTGAGCCATTTATATTCACATAATTTGAGAATACTGTACATTCCTTATATAATGTTTTTACCCTAATTCATAATCATCAAAGACTGATTTTGTGCTAATTTATTCAGAATTTTTTTCTTCATAATCTGTTTTTGTTGTTGTTGCTCCTTTTGATGAAAAATCACTGAAATAAGATTCAATGTGGCTGTCTTTTGCACAATTGTTTTCTGCATCTTTGAGTTGAGAAACAAATTTTCTTTAATATTTTGGGGGAATTATAATCCTAATGTTTAATACTGTAAACATCAGTGCCAATTGAATATTTTTACATTGAAGTGTACAGTGGACCATTGGTTAACAAACTTTTGGTTTTGAGGAAAAATCCCTCAGTTAACAAACCAAAGTTTGGTTGAGGAACTTTTTTCTTGGAAAAATCCCAAATTTGAAAATACCAAATTTGATTTTAGGGTTGGAATTCATGGCACAATGTAAATGCAAAGAATTCACCTGTGCAGTGATATGAAATTTATTCCATTCTGGAACTCTAATCTGTGTAATCTTGTGTTTTAAAATTTGTTTTGGCTACAGTATTCATGTATGCTTTTCTATTCTTGTTTTTTTTAGTTCATCAATAGTTAAAAAGGTCTATTCGATCTTTCCTTGAAGCAATAAAAAATAAATGTTCACCTGACATGTATCCTACAGTTACTGTTACTCTGGATAAGAATACAGTATAAGGATAAGATCTTTGTTTTCATCAATGCTATTTATATATAACACTACTGAAAAAACATTATGGGCTCACATAAGATGCAGCAACAACTTATTTCAATCTTAGTTCGTGGTCTTGAATTTTTTTATACTCCTATGTTCATTTTTTTATGGATCACAGAAAGGATTAAATTCTTCCCCATTGAAGTCTGTAGGAAAATCAAATTTGGTTAACATACATTTGTCTGGAACCAATTAAGTCCATTAACAAAGGGTCCACTGTATTGAGGAAAATGTGATCCAACATGTGTACGATCCAACAAAGTCCATGAACCAATTATGTCTGCATCTTGGGGCCCCACTGTATACATGTAGAGGAATAATGTTGAATAATTATTTATGTTGATGTAATAGAGCCGTCATAATAATAATGACCCAAGTTTTTTCTTCGCAGGATCTGGATAGAAACCATCTGGGCAACTTTTCGGACTTTGATTGATGAAAATATTTACGATATTGAAAAGTGATATTTTTTTACAGAACCATACGTGATCCAAATTCTCTCATATGCAGAATATTTCTCTGTCGAATATTTTTCATGAAAAAATCTTGATACAAAAAACAGCCCTGTTTATTTTTTTGGATCAATTATTACCGTAATTACCGAGCCAAGATTTTTTATCAGCATCAGATTTTGCGTTTTAAAGGTTTGTCTGATTTTCTTTAGAATGACGCCCATTGAACATTGTTCCTCCTTTTAGGGCAGTTGCAAGGGGTTGAACAAAAGTTCTAGAAGTATAAATTATAACGGCACTATATTTAGCTGAAAAAAATATTATTGTTTAAAAAACATTCTTTGTCACAAGCGCAAAAAGTCAGCCCTGTTTGACATATTTTGCAGAAATTCTTTGCAAAAATCAAGCTGGCGCTATCTGCTCTTCACTAAAGAAATAGGTGCCATCTTGCAGATATTTTCATGTCAAGATGAACCTTGATAAGTCAAACCTCCCTCAGTCAAATTTATTTCAAGTCCCTGTCTGAATTCCCTTAAAATAAGTACATTAAAAATCTCCCTCACTAAAAGTCTTTTCCTCTAAAACCTCTGTAAGTCAAATTTTCTGAGGCCTTCTGGTTATTATTTCCTTGAAATATGGAAGAGAAAATCATTAAAATAAATAATTTGATGCATTTTGAAAAGAATTGAAAGACAAATATAGAAAATGAACCCCAGCCTCCAAGTTAAGCAAGATGTAAACTCATTAAGGTGCAAGTGTAGGCCCAGAACATCCTTCTTTATGCTTTCTAATACTTTTTTTCTCCCAACAAGAAAAGTGTTTGTTTCCTCAACTGGAAACCTCCAAAAATCAAAACCTCCCAAAGTCACATTTTTTTCCTGGTCTGGTTCACTGTATAAACACTAAAGAACACTGCTTCTTCAGAGTTCTTCAAATTGACATGACAAATTCCACAAGGGTTGCCTCTAATTATCAACCACCACATTTTCTTCCCAAGTGGCAGAAAATGACCTTGGAAGATTTTAGAGGCAACTCCTGAAATTAATTCTATTTCAAGAATTCTGAAGGAGAATACAAAAAACATCTACACAGAATAATTTTGTTACATGGCACCTTATTTTTCAAGTGAAAAGAGAAAGCTGTCAGGGTGCCTTCTGCAAAATATTTCAAGCTGGGCTCATTTAAAACAAAAATAATTGTTCATCAGCTCAATTTTAAAATTTGAACATTTTACTTGCAAAACTTTTGTTGAGCCCCTCATACTTGGCAAATTTAGATAGCATCACAAATCATGCCAATTTCTCAAATCATGTATTAAATTAAGTGTCTGAACATTAACATTCAATGGAGAGATGAAAAAAACACCGTCAAAAAAGGTTTCCATAAAATACTTTAATGCTCGCGTTCACCATCTTGAAGAAAAATTCAAAAACAAACATCAAATTAAATGGTTCACAGTTATAAGAAGCTTGGACCCTCGCATAGACCAACGATTCCTCAATGGCAGAGACACACATTCGTTGCTGAATAATTAGATGCTCGCCAAACAAGAACAAACCAAAAATCACGTAAAGCTTCGCAATACTCCGGATATCAAAATTCTTTACACACACACACGCAAAGAGATCCAGGATAAAAAATTTTAAAACTTTTTGCCTCACCTCATTTCAGTTGCACATAGAAGGAATACTGCACGGAATACTCGTTGCACGAATGTTTCTTTGTCTGCATAGACTTGAAGGGAAGCAGCTGACGTTTCAATCTTTTTTTTTTAAATCACAAAATACACTTTTTCTTTTTCGAGCTGTGGCAGAAACCTTCCGATTTGACATATCTCTAAGATAACTTAATTACATTTATTAATGATGGACTCTCTCTAGAAAAATATTAAAGGGGACAAAAAATATTTTGTGGTAGAGCTGAGTGTCCACCTGGGATGACCAAAAACTAAATCAAGTTTAACTTTAAATTGCTATCTCCTCCATAAATCTAGAACTACTGATAAATAACTCATGAACCTAATTTACCTTCTAGACTGCAGAATTATTTCAAATGCAAGAAAATATCTTGTTCTACTATTTGGATTAAAGTTTGAAATAAATTTCACAGTACTTGAAAAAATTAGATTTGAAGAATTTTACATTGTCAATAGAACTGCTACAAACATGCTTTGTTCTAATCCTTTAAAAAAATAAAAATAATAAGAGCTTGTCCCAAATAAGGAAACTACTATATTCCATTATGATTTTTGTTATGCAAAGCCACATTTTGTTGCTTAATAATTGGATCCTATATATAATCCTAATTTAATTCAATCTTCAATACATTTTAAAAGCAATGGATTTCAGCATGTTCATGATGTGACATTTCAGGTGATTCTGACAATTTCAAGTTCTGAATTCTTGAAACTGGAAAAGGGAATAAGTTTAATTTTTAAATTAGACTTGCCTTAATCTTGAAAAAATTCAAAAAGTTAAGCAAACAAAACTTGCTGATTTTTTTTACCATTTTTATTTTAAAACTTTTGTCAAATGAAAAAGTGATGTTCTGCAAAGTCACTTTCTCCTCACAAAGGAGTCGTGTAATTAAATTTTTCTCAACAAAATTTAACTGATAAATTGTTCTTGCACTGTACAGTATTACAATTTGTAGGGCATGTTTTACAAAACTACTTGGAGCAAACTTCATAGCAGTTCCATCAACAAAAAAATCCACCAAACTTGAACTTCTAAATCAACTATAGTAGTTCCATCAAGCATAAAAAAAAACTTGAATCATGAAACCTATTTGAAATGCGCAAGATTTCTGACTAACCTAAAACAAAAACAAAATAATAATAAAAAAACCGGTAAATCGCGTAAATGGTCGCATGATGATTCACAGATCAGTGACTGGCTCTAGTTTGTACCCTGTGATACCTGACGGTATGTCAGTGACAAACGGGTAGTCGTGCCGCAAGTCGTACACAATCTGTTCCGTAGGTGGATGATAGTTGGCTAAAAATGGCACATTCTGCAAAATGTCGGGGGCTGCTTCAGTGCCGCACTGCTTCTTCTCGTGGCGCCGCCGCACCACCACGCCAACTGCGATGATGGCTGCCACAGCAAAAATGGTTCCAGCACCAGCCAACACCAGGATCACCATCAGTGATGTACTAAGATGAGAGAAAAATATGGCAATGAGAGAAAAAAAAACATAATGCGAGTGGATTCTTTCTAAAACGAAATTCAAGGTACACACCTGAACTCGATATTTAGAAATGATTTAAATGTGAAAAATTCTTGATATGGAAAATTGTTGAAAATTTTCAACAGAATTTGTTTTCACAGAAAAAAATGGAAATTAATTTGAATTTGATTCTTGTCCAAAGAAACATTCTAACGCGTTTTATTTTCAAAATACTTTTTCTGCAATTAAATTCAAGGGACCAGAAAAAATTTGTAATACCATATTTACTCAAGTACCATGCCCCCTCAAGTAAGGTGCGCACAGGGGTTTTTCAGGTGAAAATTTTGCAAAAACCTTATCCCCTCTTAAGATGCGCACCACAATTTCTAGTGAATCTAAAACCATACAATTTCAAAAATACAAACAAAAAATTTGACTTTAGGCGTGAATTGAACAAAAATCTGATGAATTTTAAAATTTCTCAATACAAACATGTTTTCTTGTTATATTTGTTCCAAATTTCTCCATTATAATGAAGTATAATGCAAACATAACTTCCTAAAACTTCTTGAAAATTTTGTACCCGCTTATGACGCACACCCCTTTTTTTCTTCTGAAATTTGGGAAAAAAGGTGCGCATGGTACTCCAGTAAATACGGTATAATTGTTTTCTCCTGGTATGGTGGTCATGCATTTTACAGAACAGCCAAGCAGATTTTCAATGATTTTGATGCCTTTTGTAATCTCAATACATCTTTTCAATCAAGAAATGAATCAAATACAGAATTTGATTCCCAGAAAGTAGTACAGATGATACCTTGCAATTAAACCTCCTGCAATTTGACGGTCAAATTTGCAGAAAGGTTGACTTGCAATTTGATCCTTGGCCCACAATTCAACCTGCTTTGGCCAATTTTTTTTTGCATTTTGTACTGATATTTTTCAACTTCACGAAGAGCCTCACAATTTGACCCTACTTTGGCAATTGATTAGGGTCAAATTTCAAGGTACCACCTGTACTAAAATTTAATCCATCATTGGTAGAGCCAATGTGCCTCTTCAGAATTTGATACCTAAGAATAAAAAGCAGAAAAACATGGAATGATCCACATTGCGTTAGTCCAATAAAATTCAAAAATTTCTGCCTCGTCTTAGCTCAAAAAAAAAAATGTTGCTGAAAAAAGCAGTCCTAATATTTTTGCATTTCTAAGAATTTTCACCGTAGGATTAACATAAAAGGAATTTAAAAACTTTAATTTTTACTCCTGGGAGGATTGAATAACTTGGATAAACTAATTAATTGTTACAATATCGTTCACAGGACTTCAATCCAAACACGATGACAGTAAAATCAGCGAAAAATGAGAGAGAATCTAGGTGAAAATCATTGTATCAAAATGAAGTTCATTATATATGCACGGAGCGAAAATGTTAAATTTTAAAATACGGCAGAAAAGAATTCAGATTCCCGCGACGCAATTTCGTCTGATCTAACCAAATCTAAAAATTCAGAAAATTACTGCCGTATTCTAATAATCACGGGAATATCGTTCATGACTTATTTCAGGAAATCAGAATTCCGTGGCATTTTCTACAAAATTCCGGTCTTTCAAATTTTCTTGCTTAATAAATTGTAAATTCAGCATCAAACAGCGAAGAATCCACAATCATGAAGTAAATCCTGAAGAACTGCGGTCCTAATTATTCAGTGGAACGTAAATGAACCTGGTTCCTTAAGAGTCAATCAGTTGTGACTTGTGACGGGAATGAATCAGAGTTTTTTCTTCTTCTAAGCACCTTTTGAAATCGCATTGTCGAGTCAAATCTTTTGTCCAGAGGAAAAAAAAAAGAAGAGAGAAGAGCAAGATCACCGGTGTTGAAAGCTCTCGATTCCTTCAATTCTGTTTCAAAACTCAATCGCTCCCAAATGTTATCCAGAGTCATTCAAATCGAATGCCGTATATCTTTTTTTTTTTTTTTAAGGAATTTCATCGATCCAGTCTCGAATTTAAATTTCAATAAAACGTGAAACCAAAAATTCAACGCGGAATGAAAGAAAAGAAAGCATCCCTTCGCGTTTTTCGGTGGACGAGCGAAAGAGGAAATCGAATGCAATACTTTATCGTTCCCACAGGATTGAAGGTTTGACCTGGGCTAAAATTGTCCCGTGTTTGTCCGAAACAGTCGGAGAAGGAGGAGAGGGGAAATTGGAGTTTTTGCCCCCTCGAACAAATTTGTGAACCAGATTGGATCGCAGAGAAGAATATAAAAAGAAAAAGTTTTAAAAGTAAAAAAAAAATGCTTCCTGAAACACCAGCCGATAATTGCAATCACGTCCCACGCGATGCCCAGGGAAAGAAAAAAAAAAGTGCCGGGAAAGGAAAAAGGCATTCCAACCGCGCCACGAGCCAACTTGAGAAGAATAACCATTAAGGCCCCCATGAATACCGCCAGGAATGTTTCTCTTTATTATTATTATTTTTTTATTTCAGCCCCCCTCACACATACACACACACATGTACACACTTCTTCCCTTCGAACTGAAATAAGTATCAACCAGGAAGAAAAAGTTGAGCACATAGATTGGGAGTTTTTGGCATCACATTGATGCTATTTTTCGTTCAAATAAAGTATAGGGAATCTTTATTTTGAAGAGAAGGATTTTTTTGTTTTAAATAAATTGAAATTCCCAATAATTTTTCTGATATTGCTGGGAATCCAAACTTATTTCATTCTTTAATAAACACTATTAATTGTTTCAACAACTTGCTTCTATCCCTCTAATTATAATAATACAGGTGGTACCTTCCAATTTGACCCTGATCCATTGCTGGACTAGGGTTGAATTTCAAAGCAGTCAAATTGCAATTCATTTGTTCAATTCATTAATTTCAATCGAGAAAACTTTCAAGGAGAAACATCTGAACAATTTGATAAAAAGTGGGATTTTAAAGATGTTTCAATTGCTGCAGTTGAAATATTCCTTATATTTTTCATTTTTGTCTTTTTCAATCAAGAAAATCAGTTGAATTTTTATTCCGGAAAATAAACTGGTTTTTATGTGAACGCAACTTTTTCCTCAAGCAAGCTTGAAACTTTTCTGATTTTATCCTGAAATTACTTCTCCAAAGTCCAATGTTGTCGATGCGCATATGCAGACCAAACAAATATTTTTAAATACGGTAATCTAGCTTTTCTGTATTTGTAAAAATATGAAGAAAAACTCGCATATGATCGCCATAGCGTCAGACCACAATTTTGAAAATACCTACAATACAAACTTTCGGTTTCCAGGTTTCTCGAGTTGGTAACCGAATTTCAAAACACCTTCCGGGATAAAAAAAAAACGAAGAAGAGAATTTCTGAATTAGGGGGAAGAGTCTCGAACCTTTAATGCAACAGGCGTGAAAAAATAAGAAAAATAGCTTTGGAAAAAAAAACACACACACACACACTCCTATGCACAAGAGTGTCTTTTTTATATTTATTTTTCTTTTCTCAGGAAAAAACTCATCTGCCGACAAGAGTCCGGAATTTCCGCGCCCAAGAAGATGGTCATGAAATAAAAGGGGCCCGGGCCGCGGAAATTGGGGCCGTTGCCTAATATTTCTCCTCTTTGCGGCTCGTGTGTGTTTGAGCATATATATATATATGTGTGTGTGTGTCACCCGCGTGGCGTGTGCACACGCGTGGGATTTCCTTCTTTTTGTCGTTATTATTATTACTATTATGTTTCTCAATTCATGTAAATTGTATTTTTTCGTGTTCTGCCTTCAACACCCTCGGGGCGAATTTTACTCCGCTTTTTCCATTGAGCTTTTTTTTGGTTGTTTTGTTCTTCGTGCTGTTGAATCGGGGGTAGGCAGGAAGTGTAAGAAAAGGTTTCTGCGGAGGGTTCTTCGGGAAGTCGATCGAATTTCTTTTGATTTCCGCAAGGGCCGCAGGATGGAATCGAGAGGGCTACGAGAAACGATTAAATTTTAACTTTTCCGAAATACCATGTTTTGAATTCCAGTACAGTACTGTATTAAATGGATTATATTCCTCACGACCAAATATTATTAATTAGGGGAGATTCTCGTGTACTTTAACTGATGAGAATGGCTGTAAATGCTACTTTTTTTTAATGAAATGGTGGACTATGATATTCTTTGAATAAAATGCAGTTGTGCACGTTTCAGAAGAATGCGATTTTTGCACTTCAAGATGTTTATCATTAAAGTTCCGGAAGAATTGGACTATTTTTCATGGTGCGAATTCATTATAGGGCCTGAAATACGCTCAATTTTTGCAATCTAGATATTTTTACCAGTGCAAATGTGGAAAGGCACGATTTTTTTTGGGCTGAATGAACATGTTTTAGCCGAAAATGTTTGAGGAGGAAATGGACATACAGTATATTGCATTTGACTTATTGGAGCTGAGGACCGTACAATTTTGAGTTAGAATCTTCCTATTTTGATTTTTGGTTTTGCCCTTTCCTAAATTACCTTTAGAACAATGTAATATAGGCCTCCTTGATTGGAAGAGTTTTTCCAAAAATCTCTATGTATCAAATTGTTTGAGGCCTTTGGACTATTACTCTGCAGATAGACCCAGAAAAAAATTGAAAAGTTGAGAATTTTTCAAAACCAAGTCAGTGCTGAGAAATTGAGAATATGTACTGTATGCTTTTCAAGTTCTGCATCATCCTTTCAACTCATTAAACCAGTAGGTTAAGGCCAAAAAAATCACAAATTTTACCTTCCTTACATTCATCATCCCCCCCCCCCCCCAGCAAAAATAATCATTCCCATAACTCAAAAACTGCCTGAATACAATTACTTTGCTATTCCCTTTGAGTTTGACTTGAAGAGATTGGACTACATGTGTACCATAAATACAGTGAGATCCCCACATATGAACAGCACCTTGACATGCAGACTACTTGACATAGGGATGGACACTTTTGTCAATAAAAACGCATTAAGAAGGCCTGACTTGTGGACACTGACGCAAGATATAGACATTGTGTCATAAATTGCAAATAATTTTCAGACCAAATTGCAAGGAATAGATATGTCCACCCCTAAAATCTATGCAAGAAAATTTCTGTGGCATTTCTCTCATCAATTTAAAATCCATTTTTCTAATTTTAAAAAAGTACCTCCAGCAAAGAGGGACTCACTAACATTCTTATCTCTTATATTCCTTCTCTTATTATTCCTTCTCTCTTCATAACTTGAATTTTATTGTTATGGAGAATGCCAACCTTTCAATGTACTGTACTGAACAGCGGTATCAATATTCCAAGCTCAAAATGTCCATATCACGTTGAAAGATATGGATTGAATAACTTTTAATTGGGAGGCACTATTTCTAATTTTGCATGGAAATGTGATGAATATTTTGTCCATAAAACACTAATTAAAAATTATATAGTGTAAGTCTAAGGGAAAATGAAACTCAACTCAGGGACACTCTTGATGCAAACCAATTATGTCCGCATCTCAGGGACACAGTGTATATTCATGTACTGCATATGTGCAGTGGCCCCCTGCTTAACAGACCTCCTGCATAAGGGATTTTTGCTTAATAGACGAGCTCTGCAGACAGTTTTTCCTCCCACCCAACAGACAAAATCTGCCAAACAGACTTCTGTTTTAACAATTAAAAGTTTTAATTTTTCAGATAATTGAATTCATCTGAAGGACATTTTGTCCAACAGACTTGTCCATTTCACAAACAAAGCCTGCTAGACAGAGGTTGACTGTATATTCTTGGTGTTGAGAAGTTTGTGTTGAATCCCAAGGTGAATATTCTTTCAGGGCTATTTTCTGGGCACCAAGCTGTCTGGTCCGCAGCAGAGAAAAGGTGCCCGGGGGCCCAAAAGAGGGGGCAGAGGAAAAAAGGGAAGAGAAAAAAAGTGCCAACGACGTGTGCTCCTCAATTTTAGCTCTGGCCCTGCGAAATATGTGCATTTGAACACGAGCCGACCTTTTCTTCTCTTTCCTTCCCTCCCTTTTTTTTCTCGCCTTTATATAATCCACTTTTTCCTCATTTTTAAGGCCCCTTTTCCTTCCTTCTCCTCTTGCTTCAAAGCTGTGTATAAGACACAAGAAAAACGCAATCGGAATGCCTTTGTTCATTTTGAACATATTTCGTCTACCGCAGGGTGGACTTCAAGCTGCATTATTCTCTGTACCGTTCATGAGTCTGTTGACAGTAAAAAATGTTAGTAGAAGTGAAGCTCATTTGATTTTTTTTTTTAAGAATCGCACCAATTTGATTTTGAAGGGATTGGTATGACCATCATGCACGTTTGAATCAAATATACCTGTATATTGACAGTTATTTCCTTTCCATGATTTTTAGGGATTTTCGCTGATTTTGTCCCAGACACGCGGGGCTATCAGTATAATTTGCGAATGTTCAACGTTAAAAAAATTTGACATTTAGCAAGTTTTGCGGACGCTAACGATTTTTTAAGACGAAAAATGGACACGATTGTTTGTTCTGAAGGCTTTTAAAGATGGCTTATTTGCGAGGATATAGGATATGATAAATTTCAAGATTTCGCTTGTTTCTGCAGAACCCACGAGCTGAAAGTTTTTCTTTTTCGAATTTAATCCTGTCTGAATTTACTCTCATTTGTGTCAAGATTTTTCACTTTTTTTAGTGAAGATTGGGCAAAGACTTGAATAAGAAAACTTTTTCGAAAATGTTCCATGGTCAAAATAAAATGCAAAAGAAGGCGTATAATATTTTTTGGTATTGTGATGACTTGAGCAGGAAATGTTACTATATTTCGTCCCGATGGAAACTCTTTTTCGTATAAATGAAATAGGATTATTTCTGATTTTAAATCTTCATTTTTTGTCCATTGTAATCATGCGTTCAATCTACAATGGTAATGATACATAGGAAGATTTGGAATGAGAGGGTTAACTTCGTTATTAATGATTTGAATGATTACATGATCACATAACTGCTTTTTTATTGGCAAATTCCACGCAACCATGAGCCAAATTCGAATTTTTGTCGGGAAAAAGGAGGCCAGAAATAGCGGAAATGTGATATTTGATTCGGAAATCCTTGATCCGAATAACGGAAATGAAGCAATTTTCCGACGTTTCAACTGAAAAATTTGAATTTTTGACCAAAGCTCATT
>CAJPEX010005295.1:0-17011 GCA_905338405.1 Notodromas monacha | reverse complement strand
AACAAACAAACAAAGAAACAGGAAGGAAATTATCACAAGATCAAGCTCCAGGCACACTGACAAGGTTCTCCCCTTCTTCAGCAGCAGCAGCAGAGGGAACTTGCACGAATCCTGGAGAGCCAAAACCTTTAACCAGCAACAAAGGGGTCCTAACATTAAAAAGAAAATTGACTTTCCTTGTATGACGCATGCTTATTATCTTAAACGCATTTTATCTTCAAGATCAACTTGGTTCCAGTACCATTCACCAAATGACCACCAGAAACCTTCCAATAAGTGGGGGTTTTCAGCAAAACATTGTAAATTCAATACAAGTAAAATTCCATTAAAACAAATATTTATGTGGAAACCAATTTTTCTCGGTCCTGGCAGTTTTCTCACAGGGGATATTGGTATAAAATATGTTGCTATGACAATTGATTGATTTTTCTCTTACATCTGAATATACTTGACTTTTGCCTTGATTTTGTGTGCATGGACCAAATAAATTCTAACAACTTGTCACAATATGTAGAAACCAATTTGTGCATAATTAAAATCCCTTCAAAAAATATAACTGCTCAGCTTTTTGTACAACAAATTTAGCATTATGAAGCTCATATAAACAATTGCTTTATTTAACAATTTAGGAATGGTTAATTTTTTAAAAGGACAGTATTCTTGATATTGAAGCCCAACTTTGAAGGAAACAATGATATAGCATATGAAATATTGCTTGGTACATACTGCCATGTATGGTGCACTTACTTAGTAGGTTGGCGTTATTTGGAGGAATAAAACAGTGTTGAGAAATAAAAACTATTATTGTACCATATACTGTGTATATATCTGAAGAGAAAAACTTGGCTTGGGTCCCTGGTGTCACTACTGAGACTGGGTCACGACTTTCTACCTCTCATGGAGTGCTTGTCACTTAGTCTGATCTCTCTCCAGGGACACCATGATCATCCCACTCTCTGGAATGTCCTCTGCTGCTGCTGGGGGATTCACTGCTGTTGTGTCAAAAGTCCTTCTTCCTCTTCAATATGCAGTCTGCTGCTTTGAATAATCATCTGTGTATTTGCAAGTTTTTTTTCAACATTTTTAAAAGTATAAAAACTCTAAGACACCTTCTCCCTGAAGGATTAAATTTTCTTGAATCATTTTAATGTACAGTACAAAAACATTTGAAAAGTGAAACCTCCACAAGTGGACACCTAACCTAATGGTCTGACATGCAGACCATTTGACTTATGGACCCTTATATTTCAATAAAAAAATGTATGAAAAAAGCCCAAAACATGCAGACACTCACTCAACATAGGATACATTGTATGCTAAAATTGCAAATAAGTTTCATGGTAAAATGGTAATTTTTCTGGCTTTGATGAAGTTCTGGTAAAGTTATTCACAAGTTTTGATTATGCTTTTTCACTCAGGAGTTCCTGCTTATGATTTTGATGGAAAAGAAGACATGATGAATCTTCCACTTCCTGTATTTACACATTGAAGCATTCATAAAATTCTTGATCATTTTTGAAATTGCAAAGGGGCAGGACTCTCTTTTTGAGAATCAATATGGCAATGGCAATATGATCAATACTAAGTGAACAAAATAGCTGATATGCAAAGCTTGATCAAAGACTTGATATTTTGTATAAATCAAGTTTGACATTTTGAAGAAATTTTCCAAAAAAAAATTGAGACATCATATACCTTTCATGAAGAACTTTTTAAATAACTTAGCCAGTTTTCATGACCCCATCATCCACCCCTGGTGTCAAATTATTTAAAAACTGATGTTTGAGGCTAATAAAATGATCTTGAATGATGGTATGACATTTTCTTCTCATTTTGGAAGGGTTCTTACTGTGTTGAAAGTTCAGAGAGACCAATAGAACCAATAATGAGAACAACAAGGTTCTTCTGTGCTTCATGTGGGCGATTCCAAAAAAGGGGAACCAAAACTAGGTCATGGGTGATTCTCTGCAGGATTTCTCTGTCTGCAAAAAATAACCAGCTGAAAACCCCAATTAATCAACAGCAAGAATATGCAGAAAAAGAGTGCCAGAATGTTCCTCAAGGTTTGAAAAGCAATTAATCAAGCTTTAAACCGCTTGAAGAGTCAGCAGTATATAGAAAAGATACTTGGAGCAAGAACAAAGAAAAATGAGAAAAACAACCAAATTTGATAACTTGCCAAAACACACAGGTATCTTAGCACAGCTCTTTCTAACAACTTGGTGCCATATTGTGCCAAGTTGTTGCCTTATTCCTGATTCCATTTGTTCCCATGGCCAGAGTTGCTCTCTATATCACATGCCATATATTCAAGTAAATCAGTGATATGCAGTAAAACCCCAAAATATGGACATAATTGGTGCATCAATTAAGAGTGTCCCTAAGGTGAGTCTGGTTTTCCCATACACTTGAAATTAAATCTTAATTTGTGTTTTATGGAAGAAATATTCATCAAAATTCATTGAAAAATTTTGTTCTGCCAATTGAATTAGATTCAGGGAGTATATTTAAACTCAATAAGAGCATTTGGAGCATTGAATACTGTACCTCTACTGTACAGTAAATTAAAATGTTGGAACCTGTAAAAATAGCATTCAAGTCTCAAAGAGAGAAGGGAAATCCCTCTAGACTGCTGGAGGTAATTTTTTTAATTGGCTGGAAGGATGGGAAAATTATGAGGAAAATGCCACAGAACTTTTCTTGCATAGATCTTAGGTTGAAAATATCTGCTTCTTATAATTCAGCCTGATAAGAGTCACTTTTACTGAAACTTATTGCCAATTTTATCAAGCAGTGTTTGCATGTTGAGTCAGTGTCCACATGTGTGGCCTCTTTAATGCATTTTTTATTGGAAAATGAATTTCTCCATGTTGCCATATTGTCTGCATGTTGAGGTGTCTGCATTAAGTGGGGGTTTCACTGCTTTATGTATATCTCTGATTATTCATTATTCATTTTCAGAGGACTATTGCAGATTTGTAACTAGGTAGATTTTTAGCATACATTTAGAAATATTTTTTATTGTATACCTTATGCAATTTTGAGATGCAAGAAAATATGTAACATCTTTGCTCATTATTATTTGAAAATGCTCTCCACTGCAGTATTCTCAATGCAATGAAGCCTTTATGATGCACATTTGGTTACTGTAGAATGGATAAGTGTACAATTATATCACACTTTTTTGATTCTACAACCAAATCTGGTCACATTTGCAATAAGATTAAGTTACAACATGGTCTTAATTCTTGAACTCAGAGAAACAATTTCCAGAAGTAAAAAAAAAAAAGGACTAGCAAATATTTCCTTGAATGTTCCCTTTGATATGAAAATTGAGCAAATAAATCATTTGTTTGAGTTGAAGTGAGAAAATCCTAGGTGATGAAAAACTCCAGGAATACATTCTTGCACTGCTTGAAACCCTTCACTCACTCACACTCCA
This sequence comes from Notodromas monacha, assembly GCA_905338405.1. Lineage (NCBI taxonomy): Eukaryota > Metazoa > Arthropoda > Ostracoda > Podocopida > Cyprididae > Notodromas > Notodromas monacha. The sequence continues at coordinate 13,569 of CAJPEX010005295.1, read as the reverse complement.
TCACTCACTCACTCACACAGTCCAGGGAAAAGAGTTTCTCAACTACTTCCTATTCCCATTATTCTTTTTTTTTTGTGGCCAAATGGGTGCTGCTGACTCATGTCCGGAAGATGAGCAATAGGAAGGACAGGATTATTTGGACACACCAGCCATAAATCCCCAGACTTGGGACACACAAGGTCACTTGATGCTGTTGGAGATTCTGAGGCTCTTTTGAAGCTGCTTCCAGCACCTGGGGTCAGTCCATATTTGCATCACCAGACTTTCTGTGAGTGAGTGTGTGTGTGGGATAAGTTTCTCAAATGTCCTCCACACAGAGAATGAAAAAAAAATTGAATGGACAATGAAAGAAACAAAACAAAAAAAACCTGACTGGATTTCTTAATGAGTCCAAGACTTGTGAGTCACCAGATCAACAGCATGCACCAAACGTCTTCTGTTATTATCTTTTCTTTTTCTTTTCAGCATCAAACCAGACCAAATCCTCATCCCCCATGAAAGGAATAGAAATACTTTTGATGATAAAAATAAGTGGAGAATAAGGAGAAGTTAATGGCCTCAATCTTGCCTCCAGTAAAAAAAGTAAAATGTTACAAGTACTGAGAGAAACTGTTAGGAAAGAGTTGCAGACATCTCATCAGGTGCCTCAAGTGTTCTATCTCTCATTTCCTCAGTCCAGAATATGAAGAAATGCTCAAAATTAATTCTTGGGCCATTTCCAAAACTTTTCAATGGAGTCTGCCATCATCAGAAAATGCTTTCAATTTTGTTTTCCATCCCCTGATAATTTTAGAAAGCATAAAAATATTTTCAACCTCAAGGAAATGAATTTTTTTACAAAAATGTGTAAATTTTTCACTTTTATGATACATGTAATTTCTAAAAATTCATGTCTATAAGCCAAAGTTTGTGCAAATGGACTATTTCATGAGTGATCAAGTTACATTTTAAATTGCAATCACTTTTTTAAAATTTTGTTCAGGTACCCTTGGATTTTTCTATACAGGGTAGGAATAACAATAATTACCATTGCATAAAAGTAAAATCAAAGTTTGGTTTTTAATAACTCAACCAGCAAAGGAATTAAATTCAAACACAAATTCCAGAGAATTCAGTTTTTCTGTTTTTTCCTGTCTGTTGTAAATTGACCAAAAGAAAAATTCAAACCTAGTTTTTAATATGATGAATGATTTCAAATTTTTCTGATCAACACTGCATCTTTCAATTGACAAAAGAAACATATACTGTATGTGAAGACAATTTTTGTTTCTTTCTCCAACCTTTTACAAATTTGAAAAAAAATTGGACTGCTTTATTTTAAATCTGTAAAGAGACCTTTTTTGTGTCCAAAATTCAGGAAAATCAGGATAATGTACTGAAAAATACACAGAAAGTGCAACTAATAAAAATAATACTGCTTGGGTTAAGAGGAAAATATTCTTATCAATGGCCTTCCAGCAGTTGCCTGTTTAAATATTCTGAGGAGGTCCACAATTTTTTTTTTTGGAAAGCCTTGTCTTGGGTATATATTACTCACTTGGGATTCAAATGGTCATTCAAGCTTTTCTGCCACATTTGCCCATTTCTGCCTGTATTGTGTGAAAGTCAAAATTGTTTGATTGATGACCTGTTTCTGGCTGATGAAACTTGGGACGTGAGTTAATTTGCTTTGCCTTGAGGCATTTTTTTTTTTGTGGGGCAGGTTTTTGATGAATCAGCTTTGAAGCCTTGTTTCCTGTTTCACAAAAGTTATTGAATCATCAAATTAGTATTTCGACCAGGATGACTTAAAATCATGAATGCCTGTATGTATTTGGGCATGATTTTATTTTATACTTTTCATAAGGCAGTTTGTGAGTAATTCAAACAACACCATTTTTTCTTTATCTTGCAGCAATTCACTGAAATCTGATTTCATTCATTTGTGGATTCAGACTGAAATGCTTCACCACCTCCTCTCATAAACTTGAAGGTTGAAATGAAGGTTTAAAACAAATTCTGTGAGTTTTCCATTGCATAGAATAAGAACTTTTTGAATTATTTTTTTATGCATGCAACTCTCAAAAATACACTTTCAGGTCACATTCTCAGCCTCAAAATGGCTCCATCATTTAAACAGCCAAAAATTTCAGAAATTCCTGAATGTATTGATTTATTGGCTCATATCAAATTTATCTTTATAGAGGGAAACTGTGAAATCAAGGAAATTTTACACAATATTTGTCACCTATTCATGATTTTCTAAAAAAAATAGAATTCCTGATATAATTATTCTTCAGAATAAAATGCTCATCATCATCTTCTCACACAATTTGTAAGACTTGAATGAACACATTAATATGGACAAACAGATAAACTCTTCATTTTTTCATTCAATCTAATACTGTTGAAAATAAATCTTCAGATCACTCACTTTTCTAAACTTTGCTCCATGTTCCAACGTTATTCAGTCTAACAAATGCAGACATAAATTTGAGCATCATACATTTGTTTTTGAAAAAAAAAATGAAAACCTGTTTGTCTACAAATGAAAATGAAAACATGCAATAAAGCACATCCGACCGGAAGGCAGAATTCCAAAATATTTCTGTCAGTGCGAAACCTTTGCCAATTTGGCACCAGTCCTCTCTTCTATGTGCAAAGAAAGCTTCATGCAAAAAAGAGAGGGAAGGATTTTCGACACACAGAAAAAAAAGAGAACGAATCAAGCCCCTCAAAGCTTTTTTGAATGATTTTTTTTCAGACTGAGAATACAAAGAAAGAATTGATTGATTTTCGACGCTTGTTCTATATAATAATGTGTTTTTTTTTCAGGAGAAGAGGAATGTGACCTGGTTTTTCTTTTGTTCGGAAAAATGTCACGTTTTGGTATCGGGGCAATAATAACCCTGGACTCTGGGCCAAGTGCCAACCGGAAGCTGGGTCATGTATTCACAAATTATCATTTATATAAATAAACTCATTCCCAAGAGTCTATACAAAAAATCATATATTTGTAAATATTTTCAAGTCACTGCTATAATCACAAAATTGAGATGCTTTAAATGTATGTGATTTCTGTTAGAAGCAAGAGTATAATTTAAACATTCTCTCTGAGAAAATTGCAAAAAAATCCAAAAAAGGACTAAATTCTTGGATTGAAAAATGGTTTCTATATTCATCAAAGATTTTTTCAATTTTTAAGCCATTGATAAAATCTGCAATGAACTAGATATCTTTTAAGAATTAGATTTCTTTCACTAAAGTTTGGATCACTTCAAAATAATGAGGCAAAAATGAACAAATTCAAGTTTTAATAATTTAAAATCTTTGTATCAACACTTGGGAGTTGGGGTCAGGAATTTGATCTTTGCTTAATTCAAGTTTGAATAATTCAATTACTTCAATTACTGGATGATATTGCAAAAACTTTCAATTTCAATAATGAACCAAATAACTCTCAAACTGGACAAGGCTTCTGAATCATAGAATATTTTAAAATTTGTTTAAGCCATTCATAAAAAGGAGAAATAAACCTGAAATTGTTTCAATCATCTATAATTGAAAAAATATAAAATACAAGGTTTCCAAGTTTTTGAAGATTTTCAAATATTTTAGCTATTCAGAAAATCTATGATAAAACAAATTCATTTGTTATTGGTAATTGAAGTCAGGATATTGGAATTCATGCATTGAAGTTTAGTTCTTTTGATGCCTAAAGTGGCTCTTTTCAAAGAAGGGATACAGCGACCTCTGGTGAGAATTTGATGAAAATAAGAAAAACGTTCTGAATGAAATCACAGGTTCCACAGCTCAGTGGTTAAATGGGTCGCAAAATTCAAACTGACTCCTAGGCGTGAAGGCAATGGAACGGTGCTGAGTGAGTTTGGCACTGTGCCAAAATTTCTGCCTCCAATATCATATATATGCTCCTACAAAATTTATTTCTGGTGCAAAAGAAATAAATTGAACCATGCTGATTATTTTCATCAGAATTTACTTTTGAAAAAAATATCTTGATGCTGGGCAAAGAAATTGAGAGAGAGGATTTATACTTTTAAAATATGCATGTTTTCTCTTTCAACAGGTATATGGCATCAGTCCAATTTTTTGCTGGTTTCAAATTAAATTTAAATGCCTGTAACTTCTTAGAGCTTTTATCATATTCCTCATACCTGTGGTGCCCTGCAATTTGACCTTAATCCATTGCCAAGTAAGGGTCATGATAACTGGTAGAATTGAAAGATAATGTCAAATATATGATGTTTTCTACATCAAATTTTACATTTTGAGGCTCTCTGCACATCAAATTTTGGGGCAAGGGTTCAAATTGTGAGTTGACATCCCAGAAAATATGCTCATCGAATTGAAAAATGATCTAATTGCAGAATGTCAAATTCCAAGGTATAGTATCTTAATTTTCAGCTTACAGTATGAGTCACTAAAGCCTTCTGGAACTGTATGCCTGCTTTTAATCATCCTTTTTTAGGCTGAACTTAGTCCCTCTAATGTAAATGATACAAGATTAGACCTATTTTTTGATTATGAGTAATCAAACCCTTTCATCTGTCCTTGAAGCAAAATATTTAGCCTTTACAGCTGTTGAAATACAGTAACCCAGCAGAGAATGTGATCTTACATTTAATGAATGGAGCATAAAACTTATGTTCAACTTATTTGCAGAATTTATAAAACCTTAGCCACATCAAAATGATTACATGCATTTTAAGGAAAAAGTTTGAATAATGTTATTTGTGAAATTTTTACACCTTTCAATTTTCACTGATTTTTACAATCATATCCAAAAAATTTCATGGGTTCATGGGGATGTTTATAAGCATCTTGTTGCAAGGGTGAAAAAGTGAAGGATGCATTAGACTTTGAAATTCTGGGTCACCTTTCCACAGACTCTGCACTTTCACTGTCTCTCCCAGGAGTGGAATTTTTGAACCTGGGCCAGAGGATTTCAAAAGGGACTCACTCACCTAAACACACACACACATACACACAGTGATGCTGGCATTTCCACAGAACCAAGACAGAGAAAAAAGGCAATCCCTCCCTTCCGGGTTCTGCTTGCTGGGAAGTGATTTGTAAAAAAAATAAAAATGAGAAAATAAAAGCTGGCCCAGGGAGCTGGGCCAGTTTTTTTTTTTCTTTGGACCACAAGCCAAAATCCAGAGATCACAAACATTCGTGGGTGTGTGTTTAGAAGACCAAGAAGAAGGAGTATAAAGAGGTGGATGTTGGTCAAAGGTTGTTCAAAGTCTGCTCATTTTGCTTTCACAGAATTCATTCGTCAATTCAAATTCTTTCAGTGGCACTTGGAAAATCAGTTTTGCTTCAAACTGTTTCACATGTTGCATGAATGCATGCAGTAGGACTATAAAAGACAAAAACGTCATGCAAAAGCACTGCATGACTTTATATCATGTTACAGTATAGAACTTCTTGGATATGGTATTCAAAATTATTGAAAAATTCATGTATTGAAGAAAAATAAAGATTTTAAATATCTATGAAAAGTTCTATTTATCCAGGATGCTTTTGTAAGTGTGAAACAGCAGTTTAAAGAACTGGTACTAATGTTTTCAAATACAGTGGGCCCCTGCCTAACAGACCTCCCGTGTAAGGGATTTTTGCCGAACAGACCAGCTCTGCAAGCAGTTTTTCCTCCCGCCCAATAGACAAAATCCGCCAAACAGACTTCTTTTGGTTCAAAATTAGTGTTGAAAATTGAAATTTTTAATTTTTTATGTAATTGAATTTGTGTGAAGGACTTTTCATCTAACAGACTTGTCCCTTGCACAAATCAAGTCCGTTAAACGGGGGTTGACTGTATTTCATTCATCAGTAATGAACTTTGCCACATCTCAGTTCCAACTTTTATATGTCTTCTTTATTCTTGTCACACACAAAAAAAAACAGTTTTGCAGTTGGCAGATATAAAAGAAATTTTTGTGTGTCTCCTGCAATATTTTATTTCATCTTTGATCTGTTTCCTCTATTTCACCCCTACATTCAAATATACATTATTAAATGTATCATTAATCTGATTGACTAAAATCTAGATCAAAGTCATATTTTTGTCTTTTTTAATCTTTTTGACTGAAAATCTTGAACACAATTGATTTCCAAATACTGTGGTATGTTCAGGATTTGACTCCCAATCCACATTCTGAAAGAAAAAGTGTTCAACCATTGTTTTTAAGCGCATTGAATGGATTTTTTCAAGTGGGTTTTCTGTATATTCTAGCATGAATTTTGAGGAAAATAGTCAAAGAGACAAATTAGATGAACGTTTTAGTAATTTGTTGGATTTAAAGCTGGGTTTGCTAAATCATGACAAGTTGTCAAATGTATAAGTCATAGTAATGTATATTGTACAGATATGGGAGTTCAAAGGGTCTGCCTTTCTCGATATATATCACTGAAAATCTTGTAGCACAGTTGCCAGAAACAAATTTGGCAAAGGGTTTCAATGGACCTGTGGCCAAGAAAAACAAAAGCTCCTCAAGCATCAGTAATTCTAAGGTCAACCTCACAAAAAACATTCCAAGCAAGTGCAGTACTTAATTTGAAAAAAAATCAAGTACTGGAATATAATCTCATGGACGAATAGCAAAAGACAGAAAATAACCCCTTTCCTCATCATCAGTTCATCCTACTTTTGTAAAATCATGAAGAAATACAGTTTTCAAGGATGAACAGAAGAGTGCAGATTTTGAGGTGCATTAGAAGCGACATCTGGTTTCGAATCAGAAAAATCTAGAACCAGAACGTTCTCAAACTTCCACAGGGGTCATGCACATCGCTCAAAAAACTTGTTCAGCTTATTTATACAAAATAAAAATCATGTTTAACAGCAGAAGAAGAGCTTCAACATTTATTTCCCTTTCTTCTTCTTGGCAAAACCGGAATAAGAAAGCTTCCTTTTTTGAAAGCACTTTTTCTCAGGGAAACAATTAGTCATCGTTTTCACTCACAAGTGGGGGGAAATGAGGGGAACACAAGGAAACATTCACTTTCAGAATGAATGAATGAATGAATGACTGACTTGTCTCACACCTTTTTTTATTTTTTATTTTGGCAGACTGTTTGATGCGCCTGCGAACTGGGTTACAGTATACATATACTGTATATATAAATCTCTAAAAAATAAAGGAAACTGTGATAAATTGATTTTTCACTCACATTTTCATCCGACTTTTCAGTCGCTTCCCTTGCCTGGGTTTGGAAAGACGTTGTGTGGATTCCTTTTGTAGAATAATAGCAAACGTTTGCTGAACACTTGGTTGAATTAGTCCAAGACCTGAAAATAGGATTCAAAGTAAAAACCAATGATTTTTTTCATATTTGCTAGTGAAGATTTGAGGATAATTTTGATACTGTGTGGAAATACTGATGAATTGGTGAGTGCATGAATGATATTCTCTGCTGAAATCTTCAGGAATTATATAAGTGGAATATTCCAGAATACAGTATTTTGTGCCTGGTTTTTTTTTTATCTCACACTTTTCAGTCACAAATATGGTCACCATTCAAACAGAAAATGATTTGAAATTCCTTTTGCATTTCTTAAAATAGATAATTATTCTTTATTTTCTTTGAGTATGTTGACCAAAGTTTTTATTTCTTTGTTATGTTGTTTTATGCAAAAATTTTCAAAAGAATTGTGAGACCATCTTCATTATATTTTTTTTAATATTTGGTCTTTGAACAGTGATGACTTGATTGATCATGCAAATGAGACAAATTTATAATGAAAAAAAATTAGTAGATTAAAAAATTAATCTAAAAAACCACGTTTTCAAAAAGTTGCATTGTCATCAGTTTCTAAGCTATCCTGAAAGTTTCAGTTTGCTAGCTAGTTGGGAAGTGAGCAAAATTTGAGTTTCAAAATTTGATCCAGACAAACAAACAGACACAAAAGCGAGTTCATAAAAACGTGTTAATAAAAATAAATGTGAAGACAAGTGTCATACCACCATGTGATGGCGGTGTACTTTCTCAAACACAAAATGTTTGCAAAATTACATCACTGGTTAAAAATAAGTAAAAGAAGAACAGTATAAATATAAAAAATATTTAAATAGATTAAATCATCATGAAGAAGTAATTTCTCAAGAAAAACTAATTTTTACTGAACATTATTTAAATAAAAGGAGCATTGTAATTGAGATAATTTGTAACTTCCTTTTATGCGCTTGCATATTGTATGAACATTTTCTTGGCCATGTGTAAGGGAAGAGTGTATATACTGTACACAAATTCAAAACTTTTCTTCATATATAGCTTTCATATGCATGTTTCAGCAAATTAGGGATATCAGACTGAAATAAATGTTTAACAAAAATTTGTGGTTCTTTTCTCAGGATATTTGCAGCCATTGGATTAACCTGCCTCATGGTGCAGACTGTTCGCAGCAATAACAGTTATTTTGGACACTCCAGACTGTATAATCCTGTCAAGGTATTTATTTGAAAAAAAAGATTTTTAAAAACTTTACTTTTTCTTATTCCAATTATGAGCAACTTCTGTAATGCATTTCCCCAAAACAAGAGCAAATCTTCACTTTTGGAAAGGTTGGAAGACATTTTTGAAAATTGCGGTTTTGAAACATGCTTCATTTCAAAAGTTAAATTGATTCAGATTATTCCAAAAATGGCAAACACAGAATTGCTGGCAGAAAAATTTCGAGTATTACTTGTTTCCAAGCACTGATTTTCCAAGCTTTTGATACTCACTTTGAATTTTATGGTTCATAAACACAGTTTGATTTTATATTCAGAAGAATTGAAAATTTCTTCAATAAAGAAAAGTGAAGCTTTTCAATAATATCATCTAAATTGATATCATTTTTATGTTGTCCAAAATTATCATGTCCTTCACTGTGAATTCAAGACTTGGTTAATAAAATGCTATCATTATAACTGCTTGTTAATTTTATTTTTATGCACATTGTGTGAAGCATGAAATCTTGCCAACACTGGGTTACATTTGACATAATCATTGTGTTTTTAGGAACTTCTTAGGGCAAGTCAAACTGGCAGAGGATCAGGCAGAGGCAAACATAGTCCTTCTGCTTGTGCCTTGGTTGTACCTCATGGAATTGGAAGGGCTTCATATGTTCAGTACACCAAAAACCTCATTGGGTAAACCACTTATTCTGATGTGCAGTCAACCCCTGCACAACAGACTTCCCACACAAAAAATGTTTGCAGAACAGACTGCCTCATGGAGGCACCTGACAGGAAATCTGCAAAACATATTTCAGTCTGTAGAAGTGTGTTCATGAGTCCCTCAAGTCTCCCCTTGCTTTCCAACTGAATTTGCATATACACAGTTTGATTTTATATTCAGAAGAATTGAAAATTTCTTCAATAAAGAAAAGTGAAGCTTTTCAATAATATCATCTAAATTGATATCATTTTTATGTTGTCCAAAATTATCATGTCCTTCACTGTGAATTCAAGACTTGGTTAATAAAATGCTATCATTATAACTGCTTGTTAATTTTATTTTTATGCACATTGCGTGGAGCATGAAATCTTGCCAACTCTGGGTTACATTTGACCTAATCATTGTGTTTATAGGAACTTCTTAGGGCAAGTCAAACTGGCAGAGGATCAGGCAGAGGCAAACATGGTCCTTCTGCTTGTGCCTTGGTTTTACCTCATGGAATTGGAAGGGCTTCATATGTTCAGTACACCAAAAACCTCATTGGGTAAACCACTTACTCTGATGTGCAGTCAACCCCTGCACAACAGACTTCCCACACAACTTTACAAACGTCTTGTCTGACGGAGTACCTCCGTGGACTGTCCTTTAGACGTTTTGTATAAAGTCAGACATCTTCACACAAGTACTCAGGGAGTTCAGAGGGGAACGAAAGGTTGACTTAAACGTATACAGTCTTTTCACATAACAAACTATTCTGTTCAGTCTGTAGCATGAATTAAGTCTGTTGTGCAGGGGTTGACTGTGCAGTAAATTATGTGGAAATGGTGTCCATTGAGAATTTCTCATGCAGATATGATGGTCCTGGAGTTTGCATGAGCTATGATGAAGTCAACATGGCTTTCCATGAGGCCAAACAGAAAATAGGAATGCCATCTGTGGACAAAAGGGAGCTTTCATCATCTGATGTGGCCCAGGTTGGTCAAGTCCTGATGGAAACCACCAAGATCTTGTCTGATCAGTAAGTATAGAAAAATGAGAACCTCTTTTTTCATCTTAAAAAATTTATTATTTGCCCTTGAAAAGCATGATGGGAAATGATTCCTGAGTCCTTGACAGGTACAATTTGACTCCAGATATGATCACCAATCTCTTCCCAACATTGGATATCAGTAAGACAGTGATTCCACACTATTGCCCATACTTTTTGAAGACACCCAAGTGTGAAGCAAAGAGATATAGAGCTTTTGATGGCTTGTGCAACAACCTGGCAAACCCTCATTGGGGTGCTACAAGAACTACATACAAAAGGTTACTTCCTGCATCTTACCCTGATGGTGAGACACTGAATTCAACTGACATGTATTTCTTTTAAAGAGAACAACTATCTTGAAGAAGGAGTTGACTTTTTCATGACCAACCCCACTTTATTTCAATTCTATTTTTGAATACTTACTGAAATGAAGTTCATGCAGTTCATTCTTGTGGGATTGAAGACATTATTCAGAACCAGAAGTGAGAAAAAACTACTTGAAGGTTCATGTATGACTTTGAGAGTATATTAGATCTGCTGAGGGACACACAACATTACAGATTACTGAAACTTTTGTGTTTTCCCCTTGATAAAAATTACAGTTTGATGCCACTGAAACTTTGGAAAGTCTCTGACACCAATTAAAGTAAAAGAATAATTCAATGAGATTTTATTCTTTTCTTCAAAATGACTTAACGAAGTTTTTCGTAACAGTAGAATATTCAAATTCTCTCAGGGTCTTGTGACACCCATAAGAGACTACTTGAAAACGTTCAGGTCAATCGTTGTCAGAACGAGTTAAATGGAAAGTTGGTCGGCAGTTCCATTTCTGTTTATGCAAAGGCATGTATTTTCTTGCACATGCCTCAAATCAATAAAGGAGTGTCCAAACACCCTTTCAAGCATTCATTGATGGCTTGGTCTTAGTTGCATCCATTGAATCTGAGAAATATTCTATTTGCACTCCTCTGGCAAGAAGTCTTCTCATTTCACATTACCTTGGCTGAAAAAATCTATACTTATTGGTTTACCTTTGTCTTAATGGGTAGTATCAGAGCAAGGTAAACTTATGGCAAAAACAAAACATTTGGCACATTTGTTTAATTTTGAACAACCCTGATGACTTTGGATAACAGCTTGACTTTTCTTCTTTCTCAGGTTTAGAGGAGCCCAGAGCCAGTAAGAATGGACTCCCTTTACCTTCTGCCAGGAATCATAGACGAGTATATGTGTCCCTACTTCCAAAGGTACTAATACGTCACTGATGTTACGAATGACGAACCCCTGTTCGGTAACTAGTACTATACTGTTACCAATAACCTCGTTGTCCATTTATGGAATCTTTTTTTTAGTAATAACAATAAAGTCAAAGTCAAAGGAAATGCTATTCAAACATAGGTATCAGGAATCGTTAGTCTAAAAGAAGTTTAAAATTACAAAGAAAAACTATAAGACTTAGTGACTTTGTACAAACTGAACCAAATCAGTTATTAAGTTTTAGGATCACAGCCCAACTTTACGACAAGGGTTTTGAAATAGAAATAAAAGACAGATTCATCCTTTACCGGCCGGATCCTCCAGAAGGGAGTCCCAAGAAGTTTGCTTCCTTTTAATCTGGATCACAGACACATACACTTCAGACTTAGAGCTTTATACAGAATTTGCAGGACAAGTAAATTCTCTCAGACAAACAGACAACACAACAGAGTTCTGCTACAAATCGCAGCACACGTCGTTCTGTGGGCTTTGGAGCCCACGCCACACTCTTCAAACCTTCCTCCTCCTTTCTTGATCGGAATCTCCGACCCAGTAGTCTGTGTTACGACATACTGGGCGCGTGCCACGCCATACCCGTGTACGGTTCTTGTCAATGTGCCCAAGTGTGCAAGACATGCTTGGGTCACGTGATTGTGAATAGTTGCGGCAGGTGTGGATCTGTCGACGACCATCTTCAGTATAGGACTTTTAAACGTAAGTTACGGTTTTTACGTCCTATTTAATCAACACCACTTTGTTCTACACATTTAAAATTAGTTCGTAAATTTTGAGGGGTTTCTAATGAAATTTCCATGATCAGGAAACAGAGGACAAGCAATCAGGTGTTGCAGAAACAATAGCACTACACAGCCAGACTGTTTGCCAATCCACATCCCTGCAGAAGACAGATTCTTTGCACTGTTCAAACAGAGATGCATGGAATTTGTGAGAAGTGCACCTGGACTAACTAATGGCTGCAAACTTGGTGAGTGACTTCTCAAGGTAACATGAATTAATCCATGTGATCTATACCCAAAACAATATTGTCTTATTATCAGGCCCCAGAGCACAGTTCAATGGTGTGACCAGTGTATTGGATGGCAACTGGGTGTATGGTCTGAGTGAAGAAGCAGCTTTTGAACTAAGAACTGGCAATGGTGGTATGATGAGAACATTGCCAGTGTTTAGAGACATGGGCCTGAAGGATTTGTTGCCACTGAAAACTGAGCAGCCTGATGCAGGGTGTGTGAGACCCAGGAGTGACATCTACTGCTTTCTTGCTGGGGACCCCAGGGCCAATGAACAGTTGGTGTTGGCTGTGGTGCACTTGCTCATGGTGAGGGAGCACAACAGGATTGCTGAGAAGTTGGCAGAGATTAACCCACTGTGGGAGGATGAAATGCTGTACCAGGTGTGTATAAATAGTGTTACAAATTGACAGGCTTGATATAAACAGTATTGTGTACAGAAAATGATGACAAACTTATTGACATAATGTTTACCTTATCCTCAAAAAACATGTGGCACAATTTGAGAAGCCAGATCTGACTTGCAGTCTTTNTACAAATTGACAGGCTTGATATAAACAGTATTGTGTACAGAAAATGATGACAAACTTATTGACATAATGTTTACCTTATCCTCAAAAAACATGTGGCACAATTTGAGAAGCCAGATCTGACTTGCAGTCTTTTACAAATTTAACCAATGCTCTGGACAGGTAGATATGCATGGGTAACTGAGTAAAGCATACGTAAAATGAGCTAAAATAGCTGAAAGCAATGTTAAACACTAAAAACTAGTGTCTAATACCCTTGAAAATCCTTGACCTAAAATTACTACAATGTACCTATTTCCTGAGGCACGTGCAGGATCCCTTGCCACATAATTCTGTCTGTTCTTAGTCATTGAGTTTTCTTTACACCTTGGTGTATAACTTCGTAAATTAGTGGGAGGTTTTTATATGGAAACCTGCTGTTTGAATATTCATTAGGAAGCACTAAGCAAAACTTAAAGGGTGAGCAGTACATGTAAATTAGATGGGATGACAAACCACATCTGGAGGTGGTATGTTAGATGAAAATCTATTTGCCAGGAGGCATATTAGATTGGGATTGACT